>JACN01112626.1:0-10443 GCA_000787155.1 Scartelaos histophorus | reverse complement strand
CATGGAGCACTGCGCCGCGTTCAGCACGAACAGTTCGCTCCAAGTGAGGCGCAGTAAGGCGACCTGGTCCGGTACCTGCAGGTCCGGAAAGAACGGGATGTTTCGGGCCCACTCCACCGCGCTGAAGAGCATCCGCGCCGCCAACTCACAGATGTTCTCGATGCCCATTAGGTTGTTGTTCTGGAGGCACTGGGAGCCAAACCTGGAGGTGGGGTAAGGCTCGGCCCGTAGCAGCAGCGAGATGTACCCGGACAGATACGAGTGGCACTGCAGAGGGTCCCCGTTCGTCAAGGCGAACTGGCCGTGGTAAGACTGAGTGGGCACCCGGCCCCTCTGCACCGCTGCGGGACACAACACACAGGGGTGAACAATGCACCTTCAACACTAAGAGATCTAAAAAAGTTTATTGTGTACTTAGATATTGTGCACAAATCTCGTCTTAGGGGGCGATCTTGCCTATTATTTACAGTAAAGTAAAATGTAAATAGGCCACTTCATAAGCGCCACATTGAACCCGGCAGTGTCAGAGGCCACGACCTGTGGCTGAACTCACAGACACAGGCCTGGCACCAGGAGAACTTATTTAGACTAATACATGCACAACATAAAAGTAAAATTAATAATACCAATTATGCATGTTGTGTAAAAAACAGGCTAGGCTACAGTTTAAAGCTATATGTCCTTGGATAAGTGTATAATGCCTCCTCCAGACTAAAATATGGTTTCAAAGTATGTTTCCAAAATTGTATTTAATATTTAGCACATCCTGAGCATAAAGTTTATTTTTCAAATGAAAAGGCAGCACATTTGTCCTGCCCTGTGGCCTGGTCAGAGCCAGTGTAGAAGTGACACTGAGCTACAGCTACATGAGGCTACACCACAAAGAGCCTCATGGACACGCACATTCACTCATCATCTTATCAAAAGAGGCACAAATCTGCACTAAACATTAAAAACATGTTGCGTACGGAACTTCTGTATCCTGCAGGAAAGAACACGTTTATAACGGAGCTATAACACTTATTATTATGCTAGCTATCATTTAACCCTCAATACAAATGAACGAAAATGTACCAGATATTACAATTAAATAAAATGTAGATTAAACCAACTATAACCAGGATATGGCTGATTGAAAAACACGGGACTTTAGCTCCTAAACAGATATGTCGCTTTTGATAAAGGGAACAAAGGCAGCATATGGCCGATTAGCTTTCGGTCATAGCTGGATATGTAAAGGATCGTGTAAAAGGAGCCCGCAAAACACTTGTTTACGTCGAGTAAAAACTCCACTTACTAATATTATTACAACTACTATTAGGCCTAGAATAAAGTGAACCTGCACATTGTGCACTCTGTGCGTAATGGGCATAGCCTAGCCGCCTCTGGAGCGCGCCGTACCTTCTCTCCTCATGCCCACTTTGAGACACTTCTTGAGGCGGCAGTACTGGCACTGGTTGCGGTGGTGCTGGTCCACGGGACAGTTCCTGTTGGCTCGGCACGTATAGGTCAGGTTCCTCCTGACGCTGCGTTTGAAGAAGCTCTTACATCCCTCACAGGTGAACTGGCCATAGTGTTTGCCGCTGGACTTGTCCCCGCACACGATGCACTCGATCTGCTGGCTCTGCTGCTTGTCCCCGGACGAGGAGGACGACGAGGAGGAGGAAGAGTTGTTGTTCGCGTTACCGGGAGTACTGACAGAGGTGCTGGATGCGCCCTGGGATCCCGCCGGAGCCGCCGTGATTTCCAGAGAGGCTGTTGGGTTCATGTGTCCCCCCAGGTCGCCGGGTAGGGGTAGAGGTGCAACCTGGGACACGGGGGACGAAAGGGTCCCCTGGGAGTCCCCCACGCCCTCAGGGTTTCTCCACACAACCATAGCCATATCGACTATTTTCAAACTTTGCGCGTATAATGACAGTCCGCTTAGAAACTAAAGTACAAGTCTGAGCTGCATGAATTTACACTTTTGAAGCAATCAACCTCAGTGGGACAATTTTTACTTTTCATATGACCAGATACTCGGCTTTACGTAAGTAGAAGGTCCCACGGAAAGTGCTTTAGTAATCCAAAAGACGCGTCATTCAGACTGAGAACCGCTATTCCATCCAGACATAACGAGGCAAAGCTGCGCAAATCACTGTCTCCATCCACGCTACACAGGAATCTTCCAATTGCAGCCTATGTTGTGGTTCCTTATGTCCAGATTGTCCCGCTTTACGCAAATCCTCCACGAGAAGAAACAGCGTTTCACTAGGCTCCGGGCGGCCCGCACTGTCCTGGTCACTCAAGTTACGATAAAGACACCGGAGGAGAGAGAGCTGTGATGGATGATGATTTTGGCGAGACTTCGCTTGGGACGGAGGAAGAGATTGGTGCGCTCACGCGTCACAAACAGTGACGTGTGCGCGTTGTAGGCGGGGATGAGGAGTGGTTTAGCCCTGGATAAAGAGGGGGGTGTGACTGGAAGCGGTGCGCAGTAGCCACACATACCGTGGATTTATTTTCTTTCACAGGTATTATTTAATCTCACTGCGTGTGTCGTGTGTGTTAGAAATGTTCAACATGGTTATTCTTCTTATGACTGTCCTCTGCAGATTATCATGCAGGCTCAAGTGTAACTATAAGTAACACCATCCACTTGTTGGACCCAGCGCATTTGAAGTGCAGGAATGTAATGCCACCTAGTGTTACTAAATCATGTTAAAATAGCATAAAGAGGAGACCCAGCCACTCACAGTTATATTACAGAACATGAAAAATGGGCCTAATAGACACAACTTTTGTATTTTGTTCTATCAGTTCATAATTTCATTCATCACCAGTCATTTCTATACATTTCCAATAAATAAATAAGTAAATATCCAGTCATGCCAGCGAGGCCTTTGATGGAGCCAGCTCATCTCCATATGAAAATATCCACATTGCACTTGACTGTTGACTCATGTGCAGCAGGTCCTTGGGCCGAGTGCACTGTCATGTTCTCTCAGACAGCTCTGCCGTCATCCCACAGCACCATGCACAAGCACAAAGATGCAGCTGATGTTTTACGCACAACAGAAGGTCAAGACTGAACACTTTACTGTATACAGGTCTGTTGCTTCTGTTGCTCTGCCATTTATCCCCTGGCTTGTGTGACAGGTTAACATTCTCATTTTAATAGAGGATAAAAGATGTTTAAAGATGATAAATCCTTGGCTCCCAGTGGCCTTTAAAGGCGTTAAGACAGCAGTGCATGGGGAGTGGAGCGCAGGCTAATTGGAGGAGAGTTTGGGAGGGGAGGCCTGCTGTGTCGGCACAAGCACCAAGACGAGACAGTTTACAGCACAGTGGGAGGTGCTTCGGGCGTGCTGATAAAGATCCATAGAGAATTTAGGGAATCATCTATCATTTTAATACAGCATCCCATTATGGTGTTTAACCCTAGAACATTAGCAATCTGTTAAGCTCGCCATGTTCAGGTGTGATGAGTGAGCACTGGGACTATTTGGGTTGGACTATAGAAGGGTTTTATTCTTTTTTGGTTTAAAAATAATATGAAAAGGAACATTTTGAAATAGTTTTTGTGCACTGTAACACAATTAATCTTTTAGTTGGCCCTGTGTGTGCAACAGGAGATTCATATTTCACAGGGAAGCATTGGCGAGGGTCGGATGTTTTCACTGAATGGATTTGGCATAAGCTCATTATAGTAAAAGGATAAATACGTGTGATCTAAAAGTGCAGCACTGCCATTGGTGGGAGGTTACCATGTTGCTCATGCAGATACCTACCAAAGTGCATAAATTTAATCTATTACAAGTGCTGGAAAAATGTCGATGCAGGCCTAGGGATACTGCAATTACTAAAGTTGAATATAATAGAGAATTGTTGATGATATATGATTTAAACAAATTTGACATGTATTATTTATTATTATGAAGTTTAAGTCATTTTAAGCAGATGCCAAATATGCTTAACTTTGAACTCACAGTCAGCGTTGGATTTCTTGGCCATAAGTCGGGTCAAACTGTGGCCAGAGAGCTACAATAGCTTGTAAGTTAGATTAGCTCTACTCAGTCTTTGCTTCACCTGTGACCACTAAGACCCTCACCTTTCTCTAACCCTACGGAGCTCAGCTCTGACCTCTTTACCTTGACTTCTGTGTGTTTCTCCGTTAAAGTGCAGGTTGAACAGAACTTTTCCGAAGTGGGTCAATAACACGCCACACAAAAAACAAGAGGCTTCTTCTTGGTTGAAATGTTCCTGAACCATCCTCATTAGCAGTTGTTCTAAGTCTTGTTTAACCTTTGACCTCAGACAGACAAGAGACCATTATCTCTGACAAGATTAGGCTTAACCCTCATAGCCAAGTGAGTGATCAAAATACAGACAACCTTGTGACTCTTATAAATTTGTTCAGTATAGGTGAAAACATGAATGAATGAAATATGATGTATGTGGTGAAGAAGCTATTTTACACAACAGGTCCCCATTAAGGTGGCGTGATTGTTGGGTCCTGCAGACTGTGGCTACAATTTCACTGCCAATATAAGTACTAGTATATGCAGATATTTGGAATTTCAACCTCTACTGAATTTATTTAAAATTTGCAAATGAAAATTGTTTACATGTTTTAGAGAACATGTTTAAATTGATGCCATAGAATAGTCGTCCAAGTGGATTCCTTATACTGTATTTTGGCATTTCCATCTTTGATTATTCCTTTTCATGTCAAATTTCAGTAGTTTTGCTGCTTCCCAAGAACTGATGGCATATATGGCAATTAGATTTGCATCTGTCCAACATCAGTGATCAGCAAAAGGGAGGCAAGAGGTTCTGTCTAGTGGACAAAATGGACTTCTGGTGAGAATTTTACACAGGTAGTGAACACATCAGGAATGGCTTTGTTTGACCTTTTTAGTGGTCATATTTTACATAGAAGTCCTTTCCTTTTTGTATTTTTTCCCCCAAAGTTTACCAAATGCCATTCAGACGTTCTCTGCGTCCTTCACTACAGCACATTTACTTCAGCCTGATCTTGATTGATCATGTATTTGTATCTATTCATAGAGGCCAAATTCATCATTCCAATTTGTCAACTTGCTGAGTTAATTATGTGTACGGGAAAAAAGAGGACAGACTTGTGTTTAGGCTCATCTGAGGTTTCCCTGCTTCACCTCTGCTTCAAACGAGCCGCCAAAGCTTCAGCGGCCGTGTGAGCTGCTTGGCACCATGGGTAATTAGTGTGATGAATGCTGCAGCGGCACAAATAGTGGCAGTGGGCTGTCTGCTTGATGGTGTGGCTGCGCTGTCAGAGCTCAGGGGCTGCAGGCTCATCAGGGTAATGGATGATTCGCCAACAGGACCATCTCTCAACTAACAGCACTAGATCCTGAGCTGGATTTTTGTATTTCTTTTAAATGCAGAGGTTGAGGCTAGTTATGAAAGTCAAGTGCATGTGTAGGCTACCTCACTGGAAATGTTCTAAACAAAAACAAAAAAAAAAATCAGTAATGAATAAGGCAATGCAATGGAAATATACCGAGACAATATAATAAATATGTTTGTGATTTGTATGTCCCGGCAGGCTCTCTGGAGTGCATATATGGATATGCAAACATCTTGATATCAATCCTCTGTGGGATTCATGCTCCATTCCTGGGGTGCAGAGCCGTCGCTGCTGAAATGATGGATCACATTATTAGATTAGAGTAGAACAAGGACAGACTGCAACTGGATTTGCAATTCACAACCTCTTTTGTATATGGACCTTCTCTGCATGAAGGGGATAATTGGGCCGTTGTCACTGAGTCAGAGAATGTTTTTAACAACGTAGAGAAACTTGCAATAAATCAGGTCAGCAGCTGTCGAGCCACGTCACACGACCAGGCATTAGTCACATGCAGAATGATCCCTTTGCATACAGCACAGAGACGAATATATCATCATTTATTCACACCATGGCATGTCCGGATATTCTAATTTTTCCAACAAATGAAGGGCATATGGTGATTCTGTGTGCTCGAGGATGCAAAGGGCACAGGCAGCTGTGAGTGTATGAGGCCCTGGCTCTTTGTGCTGTCATTTCAGCACCAGCTAATGGCCTGTGCTTACTCTGCGCCTTGACTTTTCAACCCACAGTGACAGTGAATAATACAGAGTGTGTAGCATTGAACTATGTGCTATGTCATCCATGTAGCAGAAGGTGAAGAGGCCAGCTGCTGCAGACAGGTAATCCATAGCTTTATCAGTTCAGATACACAAGTTCGGTGAACTGTTTCCACGGAGAAGACACCCAAAGCAAATAGAGTATGAGAGACAGCAAAGGTCACAGATAGGTGAGGTGTGGGTGCATGGGTGAGACTTTGGGACACGGCCCTGTCAGTCCACAAGAATCTTCAGGTCATTGTGAAGAAATGTGGAGGACACATTTCTCTGTCAACTCAGAGGGAGCCCACACAGCCCAGGGTTAGTCGTTGGTTAGTCAATAGCCAAAGAACATGACACAACCTCTCACAGTCACTTGCCATCAAGTGGAACATGCAGTAGCACGCTTTCCATCTCAGTGACCAGTGACCGGAGCAGGATCTTGTCTGTACTCAAGAATCAGGAGTCCAATGCCTCCATCTCATAAGAGACGCTCCAACCTGGTGCGAGTTGCTCCTGAGCCCTGCTATTATCTGCACTGTGGAGCTGTGGAGACCCAACCGCAGGGTTGCAATGACAGGAAATTAGATCATGGCAGAGCACAAGCACATTTTGATTAAACCCATGTCAGGATTTATCTTCTTTGCTAGTGATTTAGAGAGGAAAATATGACCTTTAGCTCATGTTTGACCAATGGTTGAACAGCAAAATCTGCTTTTAATAGGACTGAATAGACTGGACTGTTGTTCAGATCAATAATGAATAAAGTGTAGCAGTATTTCCTTAATATGCATTTTCTTAATGACAGAAATGTAATAAAACTTAATCAAGATGCAATAGCCATATAGCCAAATAAAAATATTATATTTAATATATGTACAATAAACATACAATCATGAACCTTTTCAAGAATATACACATACACTTATGTTTTAAATAGAAATCCATGTTACAAAAAGAATAAAAGCAATAAAGCTTATCTGAAGTCCCATAGTGATACTCTGAAAAAATAGGTGATATTTTCTTATTTCAGTGCCCTTATTCTTTTAGAATAGATGATCTTGTAAGAGCCGTGAAATGTACACTTCATATCACCCATAACAGACTGTAAGCAACAGACCACTCCAACCGTCACTAACATGGTTAGCACATGGTTTTGCTTGAATCAAAGGCAACATGCTGCCAAAAGGCTCAAACCAAAACATCTATCTGCACATGAAGAGTTTCCTTCCAAAATAGCATCCGTTGTATGCAAAAGATAATATAAAATTAAAGGGTAAATCATGATTAACCTATTTACAAGAGAGCTACTCACTTCAAAGGCTCAAGTAAACTATTTCGGCAGTAAACTCTTCAATATACAATACTTTATCACTTAAAGTCATCTATAAAAGTCTACTTGCTGCAACCACAAGGCAAGCTCATCAAAAGAGAAAAATCGTATGTAAAACAATTATGCTGAACACAAGGCAAACATCAGAAGCACATTTAGGTGCCAAATGAAACAGTCCCGTCAGCACAGCACAAACACGGAGCGAATGCGGCCACTCCTGTCTCTCTTTAGGCAGCCACACACGTTGGCCTCTGTGTTACAGAGCACAGGGTGATATGGCACAAGAAAGGCTCCACCAAAACAAAGTGTACAGTTTCTTATTCAGGCACAGAGCAAGGATCTGTCTGTGAAGTTTATTCTACACCTGGCCATTTCTACAAGGTCTAAAGTCAGGCTAGAGATTGTTATCATTGTTATTTTTAAACAGCTATTACATACTAAACACTTCTGATTTCTACTGGTAGATATACAATACTTTATATATACTTTTATGAGACAATCCCATGTGATATGGTTTGAGGAAGTGGAGGGATATCACAGAAGGCTACATACAACTGGAGTCTGAGCTCTTGTGTTGAGTTCTCTGCTGGACATAACCGGACACTGCGTCACTCGGATGGCACTATATGTACACAGACACACTCAATGGTACAAACACACTGCAGAGACGCCGCCATCTGCTCATCCTAACATGGTCTCCAGCAGGAAACAAGTTCTACCTACATACAATCCTTTATCTAAAACAGCCTTTCATCCATTCATCTTTAAACATCACATTAAACTAAGGGTGCATTTGCTTACTCTCATGTTGATTTGTTGTGAGTTTTAAAACTTTGGCATGGCTCTATGGTGAGTCTAGGTCCAATAGTTTTAACTTGATTTAAAACTACATGAAGAGAGTGCAATCTGAAAAAATACACATTGGTGCCAGTACACACACACACACACACACACACGCACACACACACACGCACACACACACCTTGCTAATAAAGTGGCATGGGACTTTCATTTGACCATAAACTGTACTGAAATCACACACGTTGGAGGCTGTAAAGTACATATGAGCATTTGACAGGTTTACATGTTGTTTCAAATTTTTTACTGGTTTGGTTGGATGGAACTGGTGTTGAATATTTATCATAGCTTTTCATCAGTCAAGTGGCAGTTTATGAAGAATAGTAAAACATAAGGTAAAAAAGATATATAGGTTTCAAACATAATATGCTTCAATTAAGTGGAATTATTTTAGGCGTCTGAAATGAGGGTGCAAAAGCATTTTTAATGGTGGTTGCAATGCACCTTTTGCTGTTTTCTAATTCTTACATGATTGGGGTAACTTGTCATATGCACTTTAAATGACCAACAGTGTAATGTGTGTTTCCTTGTGCATGCGTAGGGAGCATGCTTTGACCATTCTGGCTGGACACTGTGCATCATGCGGTGTCTGTGAACCCATCTATAAGTGCAGTGTAGCTCAACTTGGTGCTATGTGCTTAAATGCAAGTAAATGCCTTTGTTAATACTGCAATGTTACAGCCCTCCGCCTCTGCATCTTTCTCCCACGGGACCACCTCTGTTTGCTCCCTGGCTTGGTAATTATCATGTAGGTATGTATTACACAGAGGTGGGTATAGTGCTCAATCGCACTTACTTCAGTTATGTTCTAAAGAAATTGTACTTTTGAGTTCACTAGCAGTATGCATTTACTCCCACAAGTACCGATATTATTGAGGAAAAAATACTCTTATTTAAAAATACTTATAAAATTCACCCACTGTGAGTCTAAAAGTGACAAAAACTTAACCATATTAAATGATTTCTGTATTTGTGGCTTTTTTGCACAGATCTTTTTATAAATTGCATAAATCCAATAAATTCAAACTGTTGCTCTTTTAATGACTCTTACTGACCTACCTTTTACTGTCATTTGAGTAATTTCTGGGAACACTACTTTGTACTTTGAGTAATGTTATTTTGAAATCAAAGTAATACTACTTGAGCACTATTTTTGACTATTCTACTCACCTCTGGTATTACATGCATTACTGCTGCAGGGCACTATACCAATAGAAGCTCTACACCACAATGAAGGTTTTGCACTTTGCTCTGCCATTGACACAAGTGCTACTATCAGAATTACAAGGTGGTTGTGGCCAAATATCTGGACAGCTGGTCAGTGTGAAGCCAATCTTTCTATGGGAAGGATTATCAAATGGCTAAAGACCGTTTCCTTCCATTTATCTTAATTAAAATGTCTTCATAACTGAAAAAAATGTGGCCTTGTGATCTTACATGGAAAATATGAGTAAAGGGATAATTACAAAATAAAACCTTGAGCAAACAAATGCCTATTGAAGAACAGTCCTCTAGTATAAAAGGCCCTTGCTAATATCTGCATCAAAATCAAGTCACTATCATCTTGAGTCTGAACCACAAAAATGACTTATTGGCTGAGAAGATGGTGCATATAAAGCAGTTTTCTTTTTTATGCCAGATACATGTGCACCTTCAAACTAACACATTCTTTCATTAAATTAATCCTATAGGTATGGGTCAAGTAGATACTTAGGTTCTAAATAAGTTAAAATGTTAAAAAGAAAAAAGCAGCATAAATAAGGCTTAAATCTCCTTTTGTGAAAGTGCACTATGACAGAACCTTTATCAAAAAGATTTTCTAAACCTTTGTATTTCCTCTCTGAGAACAATTGCACCTGAGAAGTACTTCTTTCTAAATGAAAGAAATAGTTAATAAACTAAATAGATACACCAGATATTTAAAAAACAAAAAACAAAAACACAAACAAACAAAAATAAATAAATAAATAAAATCAAGTTGGATTAAATATTTAAGGGAATCTGGCTTCAGATCAGTGACCAGAGCTGTGACAAACTTATATCTCTCTTAATACTCTGGGGAAGCTCAGATACGTAGTATTACCTCTCCTATAAGAAAAGGGAAAGCACATCATCACTATCGTATG
>KN497539.1:527-13493 GCA_000787155.1 Scartelaos histophorus | reverse complement strand
CACACGCCAACATGGTGCAGCTACGAAGCCGCCGGGTTTGCTTCAGGGAAAATTCACTTTTAAAAAGCTTCCCAATGGAGACATCGACAAGTCTAAGGTTGTTTGCACTTTATGCAATGTGGAATGAGTTTACTGTAGGAGATCTACCAGTCTCAAGTACCACCTAAACACAAAGCATCACTTAACAAACACTGATGCGGGTCAAGCACTGAAACGCCATCTTATTAACCCGCGACACATGATCCTGAACTTTTTTTTTGTTTGTTTGTCAAAAAAATTAATAACATAGCTCCTGGCTCCAGATTCACTCCTGTAACTGAAGCATCATGAGCTTCATCTCAGCGGCGCTGAACACTGTGGTGACGTCACACTCACTTAGTCCACTTTTATATACAGTCTATGCTGCCGACCCACCAGCGTTAACCTAGATGAATCTAGATTCATTAAAAAATGTCAATTAGATTAATCTAGATTCCAAAAAGTTAATCTATGCCCACCATTAGTCGATTTTCAAATGGTTGATTACTTTTACTCACTGTATTGTGAGAAAACAAAAATAATGCACTGCCCATTACACTGTACACCAGACCCAGACCCTATGGACCCCTCTGCAGGTGGTGAACCACAGGAGGGAGGAACTCCCCTACAGTCCCTGATTGTAAACTGTTGATGGGGGGGAAACCCATCCAGACACGGGGAGGAAACATGCAAACTCCACACAGAAAGGCCCGGGCGACCTGGGGATCGAACCCGTAACCTTGCTGTGAGGCATGAGTGTTGCCACTCAGCCACCGTGCTGCCACAAAAATAATTATTTCTGAGCAAATTCATCACAAATCTATCAATATCCCTATATTTGAAGCTTTATTTAATCTCAAAATCTTTCTTAAGTACATTTTTAAACATTAAGTAAACCGATAATATGAGCCCTTTTATTGTTGTTTCATTGTTTTAGCAGTGTCATCTTGTTTTGGATTAAACTTGTTTTTCATTGGTTTCCTCAGAGTCTGACGTTCAAAGGGAAGATGACGACGAGCCTGAAGTTTAAAGAGAAGGCGACGGACCTGGACACGCGCAGCTACAAGTGCCTCCTCCTCGCGCTGGTCAAACTCATCCACGCCGACCCCAAACTGCTGCTGCACGTGAGTCTCCACTGGGGGGCAGCATTCCAGGGTTTCTGATTACAGCTCAGCATCTTTATTATTATTATATGCATACACAGATCATACACAGACACTTCATATAATTAATAGTTGTAGTTAAATTGTGTAGCTTATGAATTTTACACATTATTATATTTCTCTATACACTGCAAAAAAGCTTGGCTAAAATTTAAAATATAAACACTTAAATCTATCAGAAAATTACTTAAAAGTTGTGAAATGATCTGTTCATGCAGCAAGATCATTTTACTCAACAAGTTCTCTTAAAATAAACTCACTCTAGACTAGAATGAAGTGTCTCAGAACTAGTAAGTAGAGAATAAATCTGTAAACAAGATGAATAACCTTATATATGTTTTAAAATCTTGTCCAGATCAGAGGAATCTGCAGTGTCCCTATAATTTGTGTTGCAGTGCTGTTTTGTTGATGTGGCTGTGGTTGCTCCTACAGAGTTGGGCTCCTTATCTCAGTAATGCCAAATTTAGACGCGTAAACGGGCTGTGGTTTTAAACTTGATGCCCAAATGAACTCTGTGGTGAAGACCAGCTTTGTTCAGTCGAGCCAACTGGCCAAAGTGAAACTCTCGTGCTCACAGCCAGTGCAGAACGCAGCCTCTCGCCTTTTAACTAGATTGTGTAAATTTGACCACTTATCTCCCGTCCTTCATTCTGTCCAACTGTGCGCTTACATTGACTTTAAAATTATTTTTATTTGCTTTTAAATGTCTCCATGGCCCCTCAGTATATGACCTGCTCGTAGCTCACACCCTCTAGTGCTCTCAGGTCTGCAGATCAGGCTCTTCCACATCCCAAAGACCAGGAGAAAACAGAGGAGATGGAGCTTTTGCAGTGGAATCAGCTCCCTCTGCTCATCAAACTGACCCACTCACTGCTTGTTTTTATTTCCCTCCTAAAAACTCACTTTTTCTCCTTGGCTTTAACTCAGTTTGAGGGAATTTGAGGGTTAATTATTACCTGTCACTGTTTGTTATGTGTCCGATTTCATGTGTGTACAGTACTTTGGTCGACCTGTGTTGTTTTTAGCAGAGTTAATTTTGGAATCATAAGTTTTTAAGTCTAGAGGTTTCTAAAGAGCTGCTTTTCTCCACACAGAATCCGGTGAAGCAGACGGCGGAGATGCAGAGCAGCACAGCAGAGCTCATCACAGGCCTGGTGCAGCTCGTGCCCCTCACCAACACCACACAGCTGTCCCAGGAGGCCATGGAGGTCTGAACTATCTCTGTACTTGTATTATCTCCAAGCTCTGTCGTATCTGTCATATCCTTTAGGCCAGGGGCGGGTAATCATTTTTTTCCATGGGACCTCATGCGAAACAGAAAATATTGTGGAGGGGCGGGCCAAAATACTTAACACAATTCTGCATAATATGAATTGTATGTATTTCTTTATAAAAAAACCCCAGAAAATATCAATGTTTTGACGCTCTGGTCAGACTTAAGAGTTGGTGTTATGACTAAGCAGTGAAAAAGTGAGCCTGCCTTACAAAAAATTAGGTAAAATGATAAAATATGTTTATTTTGTAATTCCAAATGAGTTTAAACATCAATGCAATCAATGCAGTTAAATGATGTTGATTGAATTTCGCTGAGTAGTTTCAATATAAAATGTTGCTCAATTGGTATCCTGGAAATTTGGATGTAAATAAATTAAAAAAAAAGTCTAATAAGGTCTGTGTTTTGTGTCCAGGCGTTGTTGGTGCTACATCAGCCTGAGACCATTGAGCTGTGGAACCCTGAATCCCCCATAGAGACTTTTTGGGACATCAGGTAAGTGCGGTGTTTAAACTGGAATCTTTAATAAATTTCAAAATAAAACTTTATACATTATTAATATTATAGTGTAACAAAGATCACATGAGAGAAGCACAAAAAATTATATGTTTTTATATAAATGAAAGGAGATAGTGTTTTTTTGTATAGGTTTCTCTGAATTCATGTTTTTATACAAATGAAAGTTTCTCTGAATTTGGAGTCAGAATTTCTCTGAATTTGGACTCAGACTCTATATTATGAATAGTTTGAATGGACAAAATGGCAATAAAAACACCAGGATCATGTAGAGCGAGTTAATTTACAGTGAGAGTGGTGACAATTTTGTAATGTAAATATTTATTTCTTTATCGTCTCCTTGCAGTTCTCAGGTGCTGTCGATGATTTGCCGGAAGCTGATTGGTCAGCAGATCGTGAACGGGACAGAGGTGCTCAAATGGCTCAGGGAGATCCTCATCTGTAGGAACAAGTTTCTGCTCAAGAACAAGGTGCAAATCTCCACCTCCACCGCCACAGGGGAACTACACCACCAACCAGAGGATCAATCCAGCTTCATCTGTTTAATTTTTACATTAGTACATAAAGTTATTCACACTAAATAATCCGGTGTTTTCTAAGGATAGACACATATTTAAATAAAGAAATGCCCAGTAATTGAAGCTTTTGTAATGTACTCAGAGTGGGAAGAGTAGCTACAACATTTACTTGTACTTGAGTAAGAAATGTACTTAACAGTGTAACCGTACTTGTAGCTGAGTAAAAGTATAGTACCTGAACAGGCTTTTACATTTAAAAAAAGTTTCAAAAGGAGTGCCTCCTGGACCTCCAGAGGATAATACACAGTAGAAAAAAGTAGAAAAAACACAGTGGTGTCTTTGGGGAAGGGAAGTCAGTTTAAAGATGCAAAAAATCCAAGGCACTCACGGGTTAAAATAAAATGCCTTTATTAATTTACGGCATGTCAAAATGGATAACTTTGGAATACTGAGTGAACCATGTGTGTTAAATACAAAAAACCCACCAATAGGGTTGCCCCACCAGGGTTTCTTGTATTTAACTCACATGGTTCACTCAGTATTCTGTTTGTCCCCTGAGGAAAGCCATAGGCTGAAATGCGTCGGGACTTTTAAAGTTGTCCATTTTGACATGCCGTAATTAATTAATAAAGGCATTTTATTTTAACCGGTGAGTGCCTTGGGTTTTTTGCATCTTTAGGCTTTTACATTTATCTACTCATATAAAAAAATTAACAGACTTACAGATTGTAGCTATAACTTAAAACATGCATGAATCATTCAAAATACAAGTAATTTAAAGGTGAAGATGAATAGAGAACATGGATTATAGCATGGATAAAGTCTCCATGTAAAAAGTAAAAAGTGTAAAAAGTAAAATCCTCAGAACACAGTTGAATTCCCCAGTTTGTCTGTAGGAGTCGGGAACATTCAGCTCGCCTGCTTTTCTAAGGAATCTGCTGATATGCGTTTGATTTCAGGAGTGTGCGACGATGGGCAGCGCCATCCCCATGTGCAGACAGGCCCAGACCAAGCTGGAGGTGTGTCTCTACATGTTCCTGTGGAGTCCGGACACTGAGGCGGTGCTCGTGGCCATGTCCTGCTTCAGGCACCTGTGCGAAGAGGCCGACATCCGCAGCGCCGCAGACGAGGTGCCCGTCCAGACCATCCTGCCAAACTACGCCACCTTCAGCGAGCTCGCCTCCGTCAGCAACATGATGGGCACAGGTCAGAGTTCACGAGTCACAAAGCTGCAGCTGTTTTTACCTCATTCTCCATGCAGATATTATCCCTTAATCTGAAATTTCCCATACTACAGCATTTAATAGATCTACTTTGCATTCATTCAATTCCAGGTCTTTTTTATTGCTCTAAAATACATTGAAAACATCCATTTTTACTGTTGCCTCACTACAAACCAGTAAGTTAACTTGGTCCTGTTAACTTCTTACTTCCATGGAAATTAATAAGTTGTTTGCCTTAATGTGGAACAATCCAGACAAAGCAATAAGGGGTGTAATAATAACTGAAATATCATCGTGTCGTATTGTCAAAAGTCTCACAATATCGAATCACAAGTCTCTTTGTTTAAATTAATTGTTGTGGTACAGTAATGGCTAAAAAAAGAACTACATAGACCATGATCCTTTGCTATTTCAGTGCAGACTACGTGAAGAACTAGCTGTTATTGATTTGAATATGAAAAATACCAAATACTGTGCCAAATGATGCTCAAAGCGTTTTTGAATGTCACTCTTATTGTCATGTATAACATCATAATATCCAACATCTTGAGCTTTCCCACAATATCGCAATAAATATCGTACCATGAGGTTCATACCGTGACAATATCGTTTCGTGAGACTTGGATGTTGTTAAAGAGCTAGAATTTCTATATGTATTTGTTTCTTTTTCCTTCCTTTTATTAAATGTTTTTCTCTCTTCTCAGGTCGCTCTACGTTACAGAAGAGAGTCATGGCTTTGTTGCGCAGAGTAGAGCATCCCACACCCGGAAACATCGAGGTACCAATTTTAGCCGTTTCCTCGCATTGGAATAACTGTGCTTCATCTTTACTCTTTAGCGTTGGTGTCTGAGCACTTCCTCTGTGTCTCTTTTCCAGGCCTGGGAGGACACTCACGCCAAATGGGACCAAGTCACCAAACAGATCCTGAACTTCCCCAAAAACAAAGCAGATGACGGACAGGTAAATATTATTCTTTGGATTGATGAAATCTACACAAACTGGACACTTTTCACACTTTTTACATTGTGGATTCTCATTGATCATACTGTGAAACATTCCAGTCAAAGCAATAACATCTCCATGGAAAAGTTGAAAAGTTACGCAGTGCAAATCTTAAAACAAACAAAACAATCAATAAAAAACAATGGAAGGAAATAAAACCAGATGTATATTTTAGATTCTTGAGCCATAGTTTCGATCAGTTCTTTTTCATATCTAAGTGTCCTTGTTTGTCCCTCTTGCAGCAGGAGTGGATAAACATGACCGGGTTCCTGTGCGCTCTGGGCGGAGTGTGTCTGCAGCAGCGTAGCACCCCGGGACCGGCCACCTACAGCCCCCCGATGGGCCCCATGTCCGAACGCAAGCACTCCATGATCTCCATGGGCCTGTGCGACGGCTCCATCGGCATCAGCTCTTCCTGCTCCTCCTCCGCCTCCAGCGAAAGCCCCGTCAGCAGGTTTCTGGACAGACTCTTGGCCCTGCTGGTGTGCGGGCACGATCGGGTCGGACTTCACGTCAGGACCAACGTCAAAGACCTCCTGGGGCTGGAGCTGAGTCCGGCTCTGTACCCAATGCTCTTCAATAAACTCAGGAACAGCATCGGAAAGTTCTTCGACACGCAAGGACCGGTGGGTTTGAGCTCGAAATAGCCCAAATAACCTTCAAGACTGAGGTTTCTTTAAGATTGGAAGAGGTGTTGGTAAATCGGTGTGAATGTGACGTCACCCATAGCGTTGGCTCCAGTCAAATGAAGCTCACAAGGCTAGCAGTTATAGTGGCGATTTGGATGAAGCTCCATATCGTCACCTTCCTAAAATAATCGCCTAACTCACTTTTTCCTTAGTTTTTCTTAGGCAAAAAATACCATAATTTCAATTTTGGGGGGAATTTTTTGTGTTTCCTGAAAAACCTGATAAAATGACTTATGCGATTATTTTAGGAAGGTGTCGATATTTGGAATTCTGAGCATCTTGGCAAATAAAGAGCTAATTTGAAGGTAATGCCCCTTCCTGGTTTAGCAGTATTGGGCGCTTAACAGCAAAATGTTAAAATAAAAACACCTGTATCTTGTCGATTCATACAAACATTTTTAAGACCAAAATGACAAGGCTCATTGCAGCAGTTAGAGGGAGCACAGTTTTGCAGCAGAAAGTGAGTAGAGCTCCTGCGTCCTCGTGACTAAATCTGACAGGGATTATGGATAAATTTTTTGTCAGGAAATGGCCCATGTTTACATAATGTTTTTCAATTCCGAATTAATTGTTCTGAATTAAATAGCTTGGCATTAAAATATTTCCCTTTGAGTTTGTATAGAAATAATAATTCCGAATTGAGGTTTACATGGCAAAAACGCGGCACGGTGGCTGAGTGGCAACACTCATGCCTCACAGCAAGAAGGTTGCAGGTTCAAGTGTGGAGTTTGCCTGTTTCCTTCCCGTGTCTGGATGGGTTTCCTCCGGGTACTCCGGTTTCCCCCCATCAACCAAAAACATGCAACACCCTATGAACAGTTTACAATCAGGGACCGGTGGGGAGTCCCTCCCTCCTGTGGGCTCAGCACCTGCAGAGGGGTTCATAGGGTCTGGGTCTGGTGCACAGAGTCATGGGCAGTGCTGCCCCCGCGACCCAGCCGGATTAAGCGGGAGAAAATGGATGGATGGCAAAAACGTTCCATCCTTTATTTACATCAATCGCCTTTATTTAATTAGATGATCAAGGAATACATTTATTTGGTTTTAAAATCAGAATAAAGCACCCACTTACTTTAGAATAAAGTTTAATTTCCGAACAATCTTTAAGAATTAAGCATTTACATGGTCTTTTTAAAGCGGAATAAATTTATATTCAGAATCAAATCATTTTTATTTGGAATTAAAGCTCTCATGTAAACATGGCAATAAAAAGGCAGATTAAACATGCATAGCCCACGTTGGTTAGTTTGCATGGGGATTGTCTGGTGCTTCACTTCCAGTGTGGGGTTTGGAGGTGCATGGTGGGACTGCGCGGATGGGGCAGCCAGCAGCTAGCTAGCATACAGTCTATGATTTCAACAGGTGATCAGTGAGGTTATCTGAAGTATTGGTATTGAAAAAAAGCTCTGTGCGTGTTGAAGTGCCACTATTTACACTACCAGTCTACAACAGTCTGAAATTTGGACACACTATTTCATTAAAAGATTTGAGTCCCATTCTCCCTCGCTCTCCCCTGTCCCTCACTCACTTCCTCTCCATCTCTTCAGGTTCCCATAAACGACACCAACACTCAGTTTGTGGAGCAAACCATTGCCATCATGAAGAACCTCCTGGACAACCACACAGAGGGCAGCTCCGAGCACCTGGGTCAGGCCAGCATCGAGACCATGATGCTCAACCTCGTCAGGTGACCCCTCGGATTTAAACGCTCTTCTTTTGAGTGAACGTGGTGAAGAATGTGTTTATTGTTTATATACTGCAGATATGTGAGAATTCTGGGAAATGTAGTCCATGCCATTCAGATCAAAACCAAACTGTGCCAACTGGTGGAGGTGATGATGGAGCGACGTGACGACCTCTCCTTCTGCCAAGAGATGAAATTCAGGTACATTTACTACTACTACTACTACTACTACTACTGCTACTACTACTACTGCTGCTGCTACTACTATTCCTACTACTATTCCTACTACTATTCCTACTACTATTCCTACTACTACTACTACTACTACTACTACTACTACTACTACTACTCCTACTACTCCTACTACTCCTACTACTCCTACTACTACTGCTACTACTGCTACTACTACTACTACTACTACTACTACTACTACTACTACTACTGGATGCTGATCTCTTCCCTGTCCTCTGCAGGAACAAGATGGTGGAGTATTTGACCGACTGGGTGATGGGGACGTCCAATCAGGCGGCAGATGATGACATCAAGTGCCTGACCAGGTGAGTCACATGGAAGTTTTTAAGATGTTCTAACTTTTTGTATGGGGGTCCGTCACCTTCTTGTTTCTGTGGATATGTCTTTGCTCAGCCTGGAATGTTCCACAGTGTGACACTAAACAGCTCTACTTTACAGTTATTCAGTTACAGGTGCTTTTATAGCTCAAAAATGCCTAGAAATAACTGTAACTTGGTCTGGTTTGGTCTCCATGAATATAGAAAGGTTTAATACCATTCAGTGAAAAATTCCAGGCAAAGCAATACTTTACGGAGAAAAGGATTTGAAAGAGTTACACAATTAATATTTCACGGCAAAGGGAAATTTGCCTCTTGTCCATCATCACATTTTATTATCTGAAAACCACCAATTTCTTACATATGAAATATTAGTTGCATGAGAAAACTATACAAAAGCTGCTAATACTTTGCAAATGATATAACCTCTTTGAACCAACCAAGTGTGTATGTTTTTTGTTTTTTTTAAAATTTAATTACATTTTTTATTTTGCAGAGATCTGGACCAGGCGAGTATGGAAGCTGTGGTGTCTCTTTTGGCTGGTTTACCACTGCAGCCCGAAGAGGGAGACGGGGTCGAACTCATGGAGGCCAAATCTCAGCTCTTCCTCAAGTAAGAAACTGAAATCTGCTCCATCTGACCCTCTCCTCTTCCTCCTCTAATCCATCTGATCGTCTCATCTACTCCATCTGACCTCTGCATCCTCTACTCCATCTGACCTCCTCTTTTGCATCATCTACTCCATCTGACCTCCTCCTTTGCATCCTCTAATCCATCTGACCTTCTCCTCTATATCTTTTGTGTCCTCTACATCATCTGACCTCCTTTGCATCCTTTACTTCATCTGACCTTCTCCTTTGCATCTTTTACTCCATCTGACCTTCTCCTCTGTATCCTTTGTGTCCTCTACTTTATCTGACCTCTGCGTCCTCTACACCATCTGACCCTCTCGTCTATATACTTTGCATCCTCTACATCTGACCTCCTCTGCATCTTCTACACATCTGATCTTCTCTGCATCCTCTACTCCATCTGACCTTTTCCTCTGCATCCTCTACTCCATCTGACCTCTTCCTTTGCATCCTCTAATCCATCTGACCTCCTCCTTTGCATCCTCTACTCCATCTGACCTCTTCCTTTGCATCCTCTAATCCATCTGACCTTCTCCTCTGTGTCCTTTGTGTCCTCTACATCATCTGACCTCCTCTGCATCCTCCACCTCATCTGACCTTCTCCTCTATATCCTTTGCATCCTCTACACCATCTGACCTTCTCTGCATCCTCTACTCCATCTGATCTCCTCCTTTACATCTTTTACTCCATCTGACCTTCTCCTCTGTATCCTTTGCCTCCTCTACTCCATCTGGCCCTCTCCTCTGATCCATCTAACCCCTTTCCTGCTACATCCATCTCCTTTTGTCTTCCTCTAAGCCTCGTCCTCTAAGCTCTGTATCCTTCTACCCCTGTATTTTCTCTTCCTCCTCTCTACAATAACATTTTCATCTGTCTGTATCATATGGTCCTTCTCCCCTCCGCTGTTCCATATATATAAGCTCTCCTTCCTTTTTAAAAACTCAGCCTGAAAATTGCACATATAATTTGGTCATGCATTGTTGGCTCATTTTGTTTTACTCCTTCGGTTCCTCATTTCCTTTTACCATACAAATAGAATCTCTCTTCTGTGTTCTGCAGGTACTTCACTCTCTTCATGAACCTCCTGAATGACTGTTCGGAGGTGGAGGATGATGGGCAGGCGGTGGGTGGGCGTAAAAGGGGCATGTCCCGACGTCTGGCCTCCCTGAGACACTGCACCGTCCTCGCCATGTCCAACCTGCTTAACGCCAATGTGGACAGCGGACTCATGCACTCCATCGGTAACAGCTCGCTCCAGTGCTAATGTGCCCTTTCTTTCTTGCCGCTTTATGGTTCATGGACTGTGATTATTGGGTCTATCCACAAGAACAAAAAACTGGCTCAAAGTTCAATGTCTGTGGGGGAAATTGTGTGAGTAAAATCAGAGCCTAGTTAGAAAATGTAAAAAACTACCCTTGAGGTATTTTATTATATAGGCTTTACTGAACAATAACACACAAAGGATTTAGTTTGGTATTGTATCTAAAATCTTTAAACATTATAATTATAAGTCCACATGTTGTCTTTCAGGTCTGGGTTACCACAAAGACCTGCAGACGAGAGCCACGTTCATGGAGGTCCTCACAAAGATCCTCCAGCAGGGGACAGAATTTGACACTTTGGCTGAGACGGTTTTGGCCGATCGTTTTGAGCGTCTGGTGGAACTGGTCACGATGATGGGAGACCAGGGCGAGCTGCCCATCGCCATGGCCCTGGCCAATGTGGTGCCTGGTTCACAGTGGGTCAGTACAGTCACTCTTATTACAACAAATGCTTTTTCCTTCAAATCATTAATTAAATAGTTCTCTATGAAATTACTCAAGAAGTATTGAGGTATACTCCATTATGAAAAGTATCATAGTGTTATATGTTCCGGATACCTCCTGGACGCCTCCCTGGGGAAGTGTTCATGTCCCACTAAGAGAAGGTCCCAGGTAAGACCCAGAACACTCTGTCTGTGGCCTGGGAACACCTTGAGATCCCAGTGGAGGAGCTGGAGGAAGTGCCTGGGGTGAAGATTGCTGCCTCGTGGTCTGTCCCGAAAAAGCAGAAGAAAATGGAAGATGAATACTGAATAAACGTGTAATCTAAAGAACTAGTGCAGTTACCTGCAAACTCAAAATGTGATTCTGATTTCAGATTTTTTGAGTTGGAACATATCAAAATGTAAACAGCAAATATGAGGAGAGCATTCTCATTTCGTTCTGATTATTGGTCCTCAGATTACTCACGTCTAGTCTTGCAGTTTGGATGTATTCTAATTATAACTGTGTTGAATTGACCTGTTTTGAGGGTAGTTGCTGTCGTTGTTCAAACTCTAGTTTTATTTTCTCTCTGTAGGATGAGTTGGCGCGTGTTTTAGTGACTTTATTCGACTCCCGTCACCTGCTCTATCAGCTGCTCTGGAACATGTTTTCTAAAGAGGTGGAGCTCGCCGACTCCATGCAGACCCTGTTCAGAGGAAACAGCCTGGCCAGCAAGATCATGACCTTCTGTTTTAAGGTACACAACACTAACAGATGACTGCTACGGTTTTGAACCTGATTTAAACTGCCTCTCTACTGTCAAGGGTAAAACGGAGCTAATTTAAAACATAGTTACCATCTATAAAGTATTGTACAAATTAAGAACGGCATAAATCCTGTTTGTAAGTAAGATAACAATGCAATAGAACTTAATGCCATAAGTTGGAACATTTCAGACAAAGCAAGAACAAGCCGATAGCAGAAATGTTACATGAAGATTTATGACTATAGGATGTAAATAAATGAAATAATAATGACATGGTGTTGCATTCGAAGGTCTATGGAGCGGCGTATCTGCAGAAACTGTTGGAGCCACTTTTACGAGGCGTGATCACAACACCCGAACACATCAGCTTTGAGGTGGACCCCACCAGGTCAGTGAGGGGGAGAGAAAAACAAGATTAATCAAATATATGGATTTTGTTTGATTTAATTGAATGTGCCACTGGTCTTGTCCACTGGGGGGTGCTGTGCTGTTTCATTTGGCAGTTCACGCTGCCTTTACATGTATAATGGAAATAAAAGTATGGATTGTTATTAGAGAAGGAGTGATCATTTGGTTAAAATTAAAATACTGTTCTTAATAAAATGTTTATTGCACTGAAAAAAATGTCTAGGAACAATTATAGTTATAAGATTCTTTAACGCAAATACCACTTTTCTATTTGATTTCAAGCTATTGTGCAGCCCTAATTTAAACGATCCATTAATGAGCTAAATATTTATAATTATTTCTTCAGACTGGAGCAGGGGGAGAACTTGGAGGAGAACCAAAGGAACCTCCTGCAGATCACGGAGCGTTTCTTTCAGGCGATAATCGGATCGTCCAGCGAATTTCCACCTCAGCTCCGCAGCGTCTGCCACTGTCTCTACCAGGTACAAGCTCTTCCTCCCCCGACCTCGCCACGACCCCTAATGACCCCTGTGTGACCCCTCCATGACCTCACCGCGACCCCCACTGCTCACTCACAGCCAATCTCTGCTCACTGCTCTGCACACTGTCCACTAAATGCAGTTTAAATGCAGTGCAACTTTTTATCAATATTTTTTATTATAAAGCTAGTAGTATTTACAGATGTATAAGCTTTTACTCTTGTATTTGCACAAAAGTAAATATTCAGTCCTATACATGGGGAGTGGCTTAACTTCTTT
>KN497534.1:0-13619 GCA_000787155.1 Scartelaos histophorus | reverse complement strand
ACAAAAAAAAAAACACAAATGTGAATGCTCCTGAATACTCCTCATTAAACCTTTTTTTTCATCTGTGTACAATCTTAACTGTAGTTCTGTTTCATCAGATCTTTGGCATGAGATCTCATCCCATCTCTAACAAATATTGAACCATCATTTGCATCAGTGGCTTGACTCTAGAAACCTGCAGAGCAACTGTAGTTTTATTTAAAGCCCATTTCCATTAAATATGCCACAGAATGATGTGATACCCGGCCACAGCTCTGTTTATACAACTACAGTAGTAATAACAAAGTATCTACATACAGTATCAGCATGAGTAAATGGTACCTTTCAGTATTTATGTTAGGTCTACACAATGTCTTGATGACAAGTATAACCACAGGCACTTTTAATCATATTTCAGTGTTAGTGATAGTTTTACTTCACAAATTGTCCTATTTACAAAGTATAAACAGCCCTTAAAACAATAGTTAGTATTATATGTTTATAAGAAAAGAGGAAGCAGGCGGACTGTCTTGTCTCCTCTGTTAATAATGAAACTAACCAGGACCAGAGTTTCTCATAGCTACCAAAAAAACTCCCAAAAACAATAACACTTTTCTAATTATCATTTCTTCTGTCTTAAAAACATGAGAAACCAAACTATCTCATTTTAAATGGTGTGCAGTGTCATTCCTCACTTACCTCATGCATTCCATTCCAAGCATTCTCATTATTCATCACAGCTTTCAGAAACCAGAGCGGAGTTTGCCAGGGACAGAAAAGCTAATAACTAGCATGCTAATGGGCACTTATTGGGCAAGAAAATATGTATGTGGGTCAATGACGTATAAGGATTATCAACAGGAAATTTTAAAATTGAGTTTCTATTAAACTTTTTCAAATATTTAAATATGTTTGACATTTTCATTAAACATTTTTAGTGTTTTTTATGTACATGAATTGGCTACAACCTTAAAAAATGTCATGTGCGATCATCGAGAATACATTTTAAATTGTTTTATTTTCTAAAACATGGTTGGGACGTTAACCTAAGTTGAGTAACATGAACATGAATACTTCAGAAAATATGCCAAAAAAGAAAGAACAAAAAATTTGCAGAATAACTAATGATTTGATTCCATGGAGGTCAGAGGTGCTACAGGTATGTGGTGAATTCATGAAATTTAAATATGCAGAATAACTAATGATTTGGTTCCATGGAGGTCAGAGGTGCTACAGGTATGTGGTGAATTCTTGTGAAATTTGAACCTTTTTAACTGAAGAAATTACAGTTGGACAGACGTCATGTCATTGGCCCATGTATGTTTAGGTGGAGACAGCGCACAGTGGACTTACTTTGCGCCCAAGTCCCACGTACTGTACTGTACTGAGACATTTTTTTGATCGTGAATGGGAAAAATCAACCCTTTGCAAATTTTGTGCGTTGGCCAGCCTATAATAAGTCAGTCACTCAGTTCTCCTTTTGTATCTCTTGCAGTCTGCTTCAGCGTCAGTAGGGGGCGTACCACATCAGGCCAGGACAGACCTCCGGCTCTGCTCCAGTTTAAAGGAGGTGACATTTTGGAAGCATTGGGTCAGCAGAAAGAAGAGGCAGTGGGTATGTATCAAAATAAGTCTGATCACGACACGCTTATAATGTATGCCTTTGTTAATGTTATACCAACACTAATTAGACCTGCTATGAAATGATTAACAATACTATTAACACTATGAGAGATGTTTTTGCTAGTGTTTGCATTTACTACACTAGAATACTGTAGATAACTAAGGCTGCAATGATTATTTCAGTCAACGACAAATAAGTTAGACATTTTTCATTCATTGGGTATTCAAATGATTATTTCTATTGTACAATGAAATTATTCAAATATATAATCAACTAAATAAAGGTTAAAACGTATTGACGAGGGTTGTCAAAAGTATCAAAAATCAGATGTTAATCGATACGAAAACTACACATTTAAGACGCTGGAAAAAAAAAAAAAAATCACATAACTGGACTAAACTAGACCTATCATATTGAGCCACATGTTAAAACCACAGGGTAATAAACAAATACTATTGTTTTGTGTTGAAAATGACAATATTATCAGAAAAAGTGCCAAAAAATGTACAAAATTGGTATCAAGTCTATTCTTTAGTATTGTAATTGGGTTTGACATTGAAGTAACGACTAATGGTGACTGAAAACTTCTAATTTGAGAATATTTATGAATAAAGTGAATTAATAATGGAAATAAGAAATAGTTAGGGTTAGGGTTAGTTTTTTTTGGACTTTATTTCATAATGCCACTCTTTGTTTTAAAAAAAGTCTTTATGTGTGTTTTATTGTCTGTTTAGTTCAGATAACGATTAATCAGCTAATTGTAGTTACTTCTTGATGATCGCAATTCTTATACGAAAATACGAAAATAGCTTTTTTATAAGAAAGGCAGCAGCATTATTGAATGAAAAAGTTGAAAAGAATAACAATGCTCCTGGCTTTTCATCAGTAATGCACTTCAGTCTTCAGTCATTTTTATTTGGTTAAAAATGTGTGCACAAAATCTTAATTTACAATAGAAATAATTGTTCACCAAGTCGATTAATTGAAAACCAATCCCTGACTAATCAACTTCTAAACAGGGATGTAACAATATCGTATCGTCCAAAGTCTCACAGTAATGTCAATCACAGTATATCGAATTACAAGTTCCTTTGCTTAAATTAATTGTTATGGTGCATAGGGAACTACATAGACCATGATCCTTTGCTCTGTTCCAGCCCAATCTAAATTATGAAATGACTGTTATTAAACATTTTTAAATATTAATATATGAATTATTTGTATTATGATAAAAAAGCAGCACATTCACACTTTTGTTAGCCTAGAAAAACATTGCAGTAAATATTGTATTGTAGATGCATGAGATCATGAAAAGATTTAGATATTGTAACATCTCTACTACTAAAATAATCGTTATACAAAAAATATGAAAATTGTATTATTTTTTAATCAATATCTTGTCATAATTAGTTGATTAATCGTCGCAAACATAAAATAATTGGTTGGATATTGATGACATTCTCCAGAAATGTCTATTGTTTCTTTGTGGACTTGTGGATCAATTTTTAATCAAGTCAGGATTCAGTCACTTCTAATAGTCAATAATCAGCTTGGGTCTTTTTAACAGAAGTCCACAGCCAATCCTCTGCCAGTAAAAGTGTATAACGGACAAAAGCCTTTGGAGGGAGAAATTGGGCTTTTTATGTCAAATGGCACTGATTAAAAGTCTGTCTTGTTTATATTTGACGAATCAACACTGAATACCTGAAAATTTACTTTTTTGGCTCCACCAAAAGATACATTCTATTATTGTAATTTAGGTGCAAACACACTCCACAATGCAAAGTAGGTTTAATAGAGCTTTATCGTTTCTTTTTTTAAAGGCTTTGCACGGATTAAATGTCAGCTGAGTTAATTTGCGCAGACTGAGAAGGAACCACTTTCTGTCTTATATAAATAGGCCTTATATTGAAAGCAGGTTATAATAGTTTAGCAGTATTCTGACACACACAATTTCTGCTTTCAGTTTGAAATTGAGGCTTTTGCTGTAGTATATATTCTACTTTTACAGGAGAATAAAGATGACTGCACGAATCGCTCTAGATACAACTTCGAGCTGTTCTAAAAAAGTAGATTGTCATTGTTTAAAGCGATAAATAAAACGCAAAATTATTACAACTTGCAAAAGCCGCGTAAATTTTTTTTTTTTTTTGCTAATTTCTTTGGTTCAGTTTGATAAATATCGCAACGTAATGAACACTTGTTTCTGATAAAAGTGGATTTTCTTTTGGAATATTTTAAAAGGCACATATAATGCTATTTTCTGATCTATGTTATAATGTTTCCTCATCCCAAACAAACCTGGAGTTGTGTTTTGTTTCGCTCACACATGTTCAACACACAAACCCTGCATATTTACACTGTGTTCTTCCCCTGCATATTTAGGTTGAATTTTCTCTCTAACAAAAAGCACATTGTGATACAGGAAGTGCTCCACTGTATTATACACTTTCACTAGAATTACTTGGATAATTTCAGCCCTGGAATCGCCAATCTCTTCTGAACTAAAGATAAAAGGAGAAATTAACTTGAAAATGATCACTTCATGACATCATATAGTGGAGCAGAGCATTTTGAGATCTGGAAATGATTACTCAGACGTGTGTGAATGAAACAAAACACAACTCCAGGTCTGTTTTTGAGGAGGTAACAACATTCTAACATGACTTAAGCCTCACAAGAGTCAATTTTGCGTAATATAGGACCTTTAAATTAATACTGGAACACTTTGTTTTACCTCCATAATTAAACATTGCATCAGGTAATAATGTCTTTAATTTAAAGGTGATTATATAATTATAGAAGACAATGAGATAATTTAGATGGAGGTCAAAATGTTTCTTCTCAATTTTTTGGTGTGGTTTTGGTTATGCTATAGGCCCGGAGACTCAAAATATTCCTTGCATCTGCTGATTTGTTTGTAGAGTTGAATACATAACGTGACATAATGGAAAACACAATTTGAACAGACACAATTAGCAAATTGCTAAGGTTTCAGTTTAATAAGTACCATAATTTCCTCTACAAACAACAAAATCTCCCGTCTTATTCTGCATAAAAACTGCTAACCCTGTAGTTTAGAACTGTCCTAACCAGCTCTATAGCCTATGTGATTTTTGGATTAGTTTGTCAATTCAATTTGTCAATTCAATTTGCAATTTCTTGAACAGAATACAATTTTTAAAGCAGAAGTCGCAAATCTACTCGCACACGTAACTGAATCTTTTTCCCAAATTTTGCTGCCCTGTAGTTTCGACCTCTACAACATGTTTTCAGTCTTCTCTTAAATAATAACACTACTTTTGGTATCTAAGTTGCGCTCTGTTGGTTTAATCTAACTATTAAAACACAAATTTCAAATCTTGCTTGCCTAAAAAGCACAACAGACCCAGTATTTCTTCCAAATCGTTCACTCGCTCCATCCCCCATATTCGAAAAGGACGTCAGCAGTTTCCGCCGTCTCAAAACGACCGATTCAAACAATAGATCCCGGTAATGTTTCTGTAAAATTGTCATGAAGGTGAAGTGGTGAATCTTGATAGTTAGGACAGGTACACACACACACACATCGGCGCACACACACACACATTCGGGGCGTCATCAGGGCCACAGAGGGAGCAGCCTCATAATTGGACGGAGGTGTCTGTAGATAATGAAGCAGCCTTCTCACCTGCCAAACCTGGGGGATTTCACTTGACTGGCCACTTAAATCTTCCCCAGTCTGAGGCGCTGGGAGGCCAAGAGACAGAGCAGGGACTAATGCACAAGAAAGAGTGGAGAGAGAGAAAGAAAAGAGGGAGGGAAGGAGAGAGGGAGGGTCTGTCACTGTCACAGCAGAGGAAAAACAACCAAGAGCGTATGAGGCTTTACTGTAGTGTTAGTCAAGTGCAAGTACAAAGTAGTCTTCAAATTCTTTTCATGAATCAGAACCAGATTTATACATCGGGAAATACACGACTGATCAAGATGCTGCAATAATAAAGACTGTTTGAGAAAGTACTTTAATACTGAGCAACTATTCAAACAAAGTCTTATTTATGTTTAAGTAAATAAAAAGCAAAGATGCAAAATTTACCGAAGGATTTGAAAATGTAGTGTATGAAATAGTTGTATTTAAGTAGTAATATGTAAGTATAATAAGATATAAGATGTGACTTTATTAGCCCCACAGTGGGGAAATTCCAGTGTTGCAACGCACAGTTCAAGAACAGCAGGAAAACCGTAACATGCAATACAACAAGATAATAGATAATGGCTTAAAAATAATTTAAGAATAGACTTAAAAAAGACTCTATCATGTACAATAAATAATATGCACTACAATTTGTAAAGAGTTTAACATAAATGAATTGAAATTATGACAATAACTATAAGACATATGTCAGGTTCTGGCAATCATTAATAAATTATAAGAAATGTAATTCTAACATTCAATATTAAATCTAACTGAAACAGTGAAATACTTAATTTTCTTTCATTCACAAAAATACCACACACATTTGGATTTACTTTTTATATTTTACCAGGTATTTTTTGCAGTTTGGTAAATTTGTAGTATTTGCAAATTAAAAATGATCTTTAGTTGACTTATTTTGTTGAAACTGTAGAATCGATCACTTCTGTGGCTAATTATTGGTTCATTCTGCTGCCACTCATGTTTATTTTTTAAACTATACAGTATATTTAATTATTTATGGTACTGATCTTGCTTTTTTGTTATTGTATCAGTGGCATAACGTAGTTTCAGTTTTATAATGTATTGCAATATTTTTTGTAGTATCATGCTTCAGAATGTTTTATCTAAAGTAAAAAGTAAATTAAAAAGTCTTCAGATATATTGGCAAAAGCTTTGACATTGGACCACTCCTTTACAAACTAGAAATTACACCATCTTCTATTAAAAATAGTTCCAGTTTACCTTGAAACCTTTTCTTTTTTCGAAGTAGAATCGCTTCAAAAAGCACTAGAGTAAATCATAAGGTAAGGAACACTTTATTGTCTCCGTACGTTCTCTTTATCTGACATGTCCTTCTCCAGATCTTGGTCTAGGTTCAGTCAGGACTTAGCTGGAGGATTTGAATCTATTGTGCATGTTTTGGGTTTTACCGAGCGCTGATTACTTGCCTCTCGCCTGTCAGACCCCCTCCCTCTCTTCCTTCTCCTCCGTCCCCTCCACCCTCACTCCACTTCTCCGTAACTTCTCTGGTGTCAAGGTTTTCAGTCGGAAGAAACGTGGAAATGCTGCTCTGGCAATTTTGTTTCAAACTCCCCAAAAACACTCGCTCTGCTCCTCTCCTCCCCTGCGTTGTCTCCGGTGACAGCTGTGACGTTGTGTGCGGTGGAATAGAAAGGAAACCGCATTGTACCAGCTTTTAGTGGCGTGTCATTCTGGGTACTGAGAGCCAAATCAAATCCACAGAAGCAGGAAGTTGTATGTAAAGTTTACCTGACAGTCCTCGCATCATATCACTGCTAGCAAAAAGACACCAATTAGAGCAGTGAGTTTACCCTTGCAAAAATCCTTAACAATTTATGAGTTACAAAGCGGATTCTTTTTATGACAAAACTACTATGGAGACGATCATTTTTATTCTCTTGCTGTTCTTAAAGGTCCTATATTACACAAAACTGACGCTTGTGAGCTTTACGCCATGTTCTAATGTTGTTGCCTCATCAAAAACAGACCTGGAGTTGTGTTTTGTTTCATTCTTACATGTTTGAGTAATCCTTTATTATTAGTCTGTCCACAGCTCCAAAGCTCGAAATGTTCTGTTCAAACTTGTGATGTCAGACCCTGCTAGTTTTCGAGGCTACTTTTTACCATTTGTTTAGCAGAGATCAGCAATTCCAGGGTTGAAATGATCCAAATGATTCTAGTGAAGGTGTATGGATTAAAAAAACACATTGAAATGATCCAAATGATTCTAGTGAAGGTGTATGGAGTTTAAAAACACAGTGGAGCACTTCCTGCATTACCACATGGCATCACAAAGTGTTTTCTGTTTGAGAGAAGTATTCAGTCTAAATTTGCAGGGTTTGTGTGTAAAACATGTGTGAATGAAACAAAACACAACTCCAGGTCTGTTTGTGATGAGGAAACAACATAAATATGTAATACAATATGGGCCCTTTAAACTATATTTTTCAACACTGTACTTTCCCCATTGTTGGACAAATAAAGTGTTGCTCATCTTATGGTATTTTTTCTGAATTTGATCTTTAAGAAAATGTTCAGTTTTCCCAAGAAATTTTTATTGTTTCTTTGAATTTCAGATTTAATGTTGTTTGGAGCAGAGTTCAGACTATGAAAAATAAATTTTTGTATTAAACATATATATTTTTTAACAGGTTATTCAATTATAATTTGCCAATTTCATCCACCCATAATTTCATTAGTATATCCAGAAATATAATATAATTGTACTATAGGGCCATAGATACAAACTCCACAAGGCATCAAAGTAAATTTAGTAGATCTTTTTTGGAAATTTAATTTGGTTAGTTTGTGCAGACTAAGAAGACTTAATTTATAGACATACTTTTTAGTCTCCATCCATGCGTTGTCTTTATTGGCAGCTGCAACATTTTGTGCAGTGAAATTAGGGTTGTCAAAGTAATGAATCAGATACTGATCGATACTAAAACTAATATCCAAAGTAGCTACTCATTTGAGCTAGTATTATACAAAAAAGTCCCTGATGGGACAGAAATGAACCTGAAAAAGAAAGTATAAGGTTAAAAATCACATTCTGTTGTCTAAATTGTGGTATTGGAATTGGTATGGAGTATTAAGCCTATTCCTTGGTATCAAACTCGAGAAATGTTCGTATTATGACAACACTAGGTGAAAAATAAAGAGTGGCGCATAGTACCAGCCTTTAGCGGGGTGTCATTCTGAGCACTGAGAGCCAAAGAAGATCCAAAGAAGCAGGAAGTTGCATGTAAAGTTTATCTGACAGACATCACTGCAAAAAGACACCAATTAGAGCAGTGAGTTTACTTCTGTGAAAATCCTTAACAATTTATGAGTTACAAAGTGGATTCTTTTCACTGAATTTTTTCCAAATTTGATCTATTGATACTTTGCAGCGGATGTCAATAATGTTCTCTGGGGGTGTGATGCTAACTGTAGGATCTATTCTGTCTAAAGCACTGTTACTTGACTTTAATCTGAGCTTTGTTTTAACACAATCTAACCATAAAGAACTGACTTACAGAACAGAGTAAGAACTACAACAGGTGAGCTGGTTTGTGCTGTTAAATGTCTCTCTCAAATGACATTGTAATCACAAGCTAGTGAGTCATTTTGTTGAAAATCAAACACCCAAACATGACTCAATGCTCATTGATCTCCGTCTACTGGAAATGCATTGTTTAAATCATTTTGTATCTTTTTCTTGGGTTTTCAAACCATCTTGAAACTTTTTTGATTTGCATCGTGTCAGCATGGAACTGCTGAACATTCCACCATAGACATATATGCATTACATCTAGAAATGGACTGATATGGGTTTTTTCATGGCTGATTATTTTGAATCCAAAGCAATGAATGGCTTTTTTTGGGCCAGTACATTGGGCTGATTTGGATTATTTTCCATAAATGATGTAATTTAAATGTACTACAAAGTCCCCTTCAATCGTTTTTTATCCTAAACCTCTGAGTTGTGCAGTACGTTGGCCGACGGGGGCCAAATGCACTGCAACGGCCCAGTGTGTCTCAGTGAAAACAGCTTCAAGTACAGAAAAAATACACTGTGAGCGCCCCCTTCAGGTTTGGAGCACTTCCATTGTGATGACTCTTTATGCAGTGTTTTTCATTTGCAGGTATTTTTTTGATTTTCGTCGTTTTGTGCATCGTTTCTCTGTTTACAGCGTATTCGATGATGATGCATTTGTCTTTGTTTCTTGCAGTGCATTTTTTCATGTGCACCACGTGTTTGTACTTTGTTTGTACCTCTTTTAAACTTGTGTTTGAGTTTGTGAATTTGTCTGATACTTGAAACTGTTTTCTCTAACTGAGACGCACTGGGCCGTCACAGTGCATTTGGCCCCGTCGGCCACCGTAGTTGTATGTTTTGTGCAGCTATCTCCTTATATTGAAGTGTTACTATAAAGCCGTGTGCGTATCTTTTAGGCAGAAGCACGACAAAAACAAAATATTTGCCTCTGCTAAAGATTTAAGACCAATAGCCGATATAAAAAGTCCAAATATCAGCCTTCTATATATCTATCTCTAATTACACCCCCAGCAGGATGTCAAGTAAAGTATCAATAAATGAGCCTAGGAAATCATTATCAGACGTTGAGCTAAAAGTAAACAAAGGAAATTCATAGCGCCGCACAGCAGGAGGCGAATGATTCCGATGGTTAGCGTGATGAGAAACTGTCATGTCAGTTTTTACATACGTGTGGAGCTGTGAGTGACTGTCAAATACTAGTACTCCTTTCTCTGCTCATTTTGGATGAATAAACGTGCTGTCAAAGCTGTTATGTATGTCCGGAAGTTGATTTTGACTTTGGTTAACTGGAGCTTTTGTAGGTCACATATAAACACATTTTTCAGCTGTCCAACTTCTTCCGTTTATCCGTCTAAATACTGTATAACGACTTACAGGCTTCCGTCCTTTCCAAGACAAGATACCCTACTGTGTGTCTTATTGATACTTTGCAGCGAGTGTCATCAATATTCACCTGGGGGGTGAAGCTAACCTCAGGGACTGCTCTGTCTGAAGCTCTTTTACTCAAGTTATACTATGTCTAGTGTAACGAAATAAAACGGAAAAGGTCAGTAACTTTAACTGAATAAAAAACGCAAATGCAATGTTTTTCAAGAGTTTTTTTTAAGGGAGCTAAAGCAAAGGTTATAGGGACTCGGTCACATTTTGCAGTGTTGACAAATACAGAAAGAATAGTGATTACTGATGGGGTTTGTATGCAGATCTCCGTCTCTCAGGAGGAGTTGCTTGTTGGTTGTGAGTAAACTGTGCAATGCAAGCTGGCAGATTTGAGGCAGGATAATGGAGGGGTGAACATTTTTAAATTGGCTGCGAAATTTGAATGTATTCTGAAAACTTGCCATTGCAAAAGGTGCTGATGGGGAGCATAAACAAAGTTGGAAAAACGAGGGCAGTTAACTTCTGGCGCTTATTTGGGGGGTAATTTAGCAGTGTCCAGGGCAGGAGCTGGACAGGGCATCTGGAATAATGGACTTCAATCATAGTTGCAACAGGTCTGAAAAAGTTAAGTAATTGGCAACACTGAAATAGGGTTTGAGTCAGAAGATTTTTAACCTTAACCTACAGTATATTTGTATGGGCTTTTGGTGGACTGTTTGCTCTTTTAACTTCTATTCATACTTTTGTTCTTATTGAAAATGTGCTCTTTGTATTTGAAACAAGGTCAGAAATTATCCTTAATTAAAACCTTTGCTTTAGTCTTTTATATTTATTAAGACACAATATGTAAAAATGCACCTTTAATAATGTGTATTACAGAATGAGATCTCACCTCAACTGTTATAGTCCAATCAGATTTGTTTATTTCAGTGATACGTGTGAAACAAAGGTGCTCATTGGTCATTTACAAGTAAAATCACATTTTCCTCACTTAAGATTAGCAGAGATCAGTGCTAATTTCTTTTTTCATCCTTGTAAACAGCATATAAACACATATTTAGAGATATGGATTCTTTTTATCAGGCAGAAGAGTTTGTTTACCTGCTTTGCATCTTTGGACTACTTGTCTTTTTGATCAAAAAATGTAAAAAAGAAAGACAATAAATATATCAAACTAACGCTTCTTATTCAGTTTAGAGAAGTTTTTGAAAGGAAAATGGACAAAACGTCAGATTGTAGCCATAATTTTTCTTATTAAGTCTTATACTAGACTGGGGGTTCATGTTGGTTTTGTCTATAAGTTTTTGTTTTGACCCCGTTTGACTAGTAATTTTCATGAACTGGAATTAGTTTGCCAAAAACTGTTAAAAATTGTTAAAATTATACAATAAAATACTTATATTACAATACAAAACTTTCTTATTGAATATAATTTTCTCATATCGTACAGCCCTATTTATGATATGCCCATTCGTCCTTCAGGGCTCTCAGTGGTTCACCTGCTGACAAGAAAGCTCAGTGAAGGCCAACTCAATAAATAAAACTATTCTGTAACTTTAGCTGCCACACTCAAACTGCCACCAAAGACACTTCTACATTTGGACCTTACTGGCTCCTGTAGATCCTCTTTCTCCTCCGCGCTGATAAGCTTTCGGTTTCCGCAGGATTTTTCTTATCGAGATGAAACCGTGCAACACTGCAAGAGTTATCCATCACTATCTGTCATGTATTTGTTGCAGCAGCGATTACATGGATCTTAATTGAAATATTATTTTACCTTCATTTGAATTATTGATGGGCTTTGCTGATTCGTACCTCTGAGGAACCGGCATGTGAGCGTTAAGTGATGCAAGATTGTGTGTGCGCCTTTCTCATATATTATTCAAAATGTAGAATCAAACTGCGTGCTTAGCTGTACGTACGAAGGCTAACAACACTGCAAATAGGAATAGCTACATTTTTAAAGGGCCCATATTACACTGTTTTCTGATCTGTGCTATAATGTTGTCTCCTCATCGCAAACACAGCCGGAGTCGTGTTTCGTTTCATTCATACATGTTTAACACACAAACCCTACATAGTTCTTCTCTCAAATTGAAAACACACACACAGGATGCACTCTACTGTGTTTTTAAACTCTGTACACCTTCACTAGGTGTACGGAGAAATTACATTTCAGACCTGGAATTGCCGATTTTTGCTGAACAAAAGGTAAAAGGGAGTTGCTAAATTACAGTACCTCTTCGTGATAAGGTGGAACAAAGCATTTGGACGACTGAGGGATTACACAGACAAACGTGGGTCAATGAGATGACGTCTGTCCAATTGCAAAATCTTCAGTTAAAAAGGTTAAAATTTCATAATCATTCCCCACATACCACATTGTTGTACCTCTGACCTCCATGGAACCAAATCATTTTTTCAGAATCATTAGTTATTCTGCATGTTTTTGTTCTTAAAGTGTTCAAACGTTCATGTGGTGCGACCGTCCGCCCTTAACTGATGATTTTTAAACTTCTTTAAAATTAGTCTACATCTAATCAAATGTATTTTCTTTCTTTCTTGTAATATCTTCTGAAGTATTTTGTAGTCCCATGTGAAATTTCAGCATTCTTGAATAGATATTTCCCCCATAATATTCAAACAAATATTCTCTGAGCCTGTCAATTTTTTTCCCAAATATTATGTTTTCATGTTTTCAAGTATTAATATCAAGTTCGTTCATTCATTCATTACTCAGAACTTATTGATATCCCAACCATGTTTTAGAAAATAAAACAATTTTAAGGTTATTCTTGGTCGCACCACACAAGGCGTAAACAATTCAAGTACATGAAAAAACAAAAAAATGCTTACTATAAATGTTAAACATAGATTTATGCAAACCTGACACTGTGAAAAAGTTACTATAAATGTTAAACATAGATTTATGCAAACCTGACACTGTAAATATTTGAAAAAGTTCAGTAGAAATTTTAAAATTTGCCTGTTATACATCATTGACCTGTTTACCTTTTTAGGCAGCAGGTCAGACAAAACCAAATATCAACCTGGATTTAAATGGACCATATGTGTTTTGCTTCATTTACACGTTTGAGTAACTCTTTATTATAAGTAAAACACCAGGTATGTGTGTGATTAGGAAACGACATTATAAAGGAACAGAAAATAGCAAAAAACGGGCTGTGTTTTCTAATTTTATGTCCTAAATTTTTTCCTTTTTTCTAATATATTTTATTCATTTTTTTTGTGCTTTATTTTTCCTATAAATCTCATCAAAGAACATTTTTTGATCATTTTTATCTCCCTTGTCTTTTACAGTGTATTATTAAAAGTGTAGAATCTTACTTATAGGTGCATGAAGGCTATCAACAGACCTGTCTTTGATACAATTTACTGAA
>JACN01073093.1:0-40466 GCA_000787155.1 Scartelaos histophorus | reverse complement strand
TAATAATAATAATAATAATAAAAGGCATAAAGCTGTACAAATCAGTGGCACTCACTATGTTGTGATGTCACAATGAACGGAAGGGTGGTTGTTTTCTTTTCTTGCTTTATCCTGTGCACCACATTCAGTGCTGGGTAAAAATAGAAAAACAGCAATTTGTCAGTTTCAGTCTTTACCTGCTGAAAAAGTACATTACATCTACCTTCAGCAAATGGCGCAGTTCGTACCCATTCAGAGCACTCTTCACTCAAAAGTACAGTCTATGAGACAAAACAAAAAAAAAAAACAGATTTATTACACAAGTATTTAGGGATGGGATGACATCTTGCAAAATGAAACTGCTACGAGACTGTGCGCATACAGGAAAATCTATCAAAATCAAATCTCTAGATTTGATATAGCTTTACATTTGGCACGGGCATGCCTCCCTTAAACTCTGGAAAGTTGTGTATCTATGAGCAGCTGTAGCTGAAAGACTCCTCCACAGAGAGACCTGTAGCTTGTTCGTTTAGAGCCACACCAGGGAAGGGAGCCACAAACACGAGAACAAGGAAATCTATGCCGCGTCATTAGTGGAGAAGGCATATATACACCCCGCAACTGCCGAGCCAATCGTCAGGACTGAACCAGAACTAAACCGGTGTCATTAGTCATTTGCGTGTCATTAGCTGATTATAAATATATACGGTAACTTTATATGCAACTCATCACACATCAAACCAGAGCAGAACCGCTGAATTTGGGTAATAGTCAACAGTGGTAACTTTGTGTGCACTGGAATGACTTGAAAATGTGCCAATTTTACAATGGCGATCTATGGGTACTCTGGCTTGCTGGACTGCAGGAAGTGGATCAGGGCAAGACCGTGATGTCACATACTGGTTCTCTGTAGGACAAATGAATGGAGAATCTTGAAAGCTGAATTCTGAGAAAGGCCAAATGTTTGACCAAAGTGCAAACAAACAACTTTTACTTTTATACAGTAACATGTTCTATTGGGTTATCAAAGTTCACTGTACTCCTCATTTCCATTTCCTTTTTTTTAATTTCACAGTTCATGTGTGACACCCCTAAATCTCAATTGCATTTGTCAAAACTTTGCCAAAGTAATTTTTATGTTAACTGGAACAAAATGCAATGCCAGCCAAGTAGATATTTTGAAATTATAATTGCCCTTTCAAATTTGATGCACCCTAAAGGCTGCCACACACTACAGGATTTTTTGGTCATCAACGATTTTTAAACGCGCAACAAAATGCACACACCACAGACTCAAGGAGAAACTTATGAGACTTAAAATCACCGGTCACAAACACTGCAGCAAGATATGTCTGCAGACCGCAGGATATAAAGTGAGCTTGTTTGCACTTCTGAGCGTGCCTGCAGTTTCCCGTTTAAAGTAAAACTACTCGTTCAAAAGATCAGAGCACTGCACTTCTAGTTTAAATGCAAGTCAAAACTGTGTTATTGTTTGTAAAATGTGGTGCAATACTTCAGATACATGATTTTTACAGCATAAAAAAAAAAAAATTGAGATAAAGTACACAGGAAGTAGAGTCACTATCGCCAACTATCTGCAGCTCATGACCGTGTGTGTGTGTGTCTATATATACAGTCAATGTAAACAAACACACATGAGGATGTACTTTTGTCTTTGGTTACTGGATGTCATTATTTGCAGAGGACAATTTCTATGAATAATGTAAATGATATGCTGCACTTAACATTTATCACGTTACAAGAGGTGAGCAATAAAGTAATAATTTTAACTATATTCCAAGCGCCTCTGTGTCGGTCACTCCTCTGCTCCGGTGGTTACGATCTGACAGTGACGCTCACACTCACACACAGGAGGAGCACAGCAGCTTCAAAATCGCACACAAAGACAAAAAGTCAGGTCACGCCTCTAAGACCTCTGGGAGAAGAAATCGCAGCCAAAACTGTGAAAATTCTCCTGTAGTGTGTAGCAGTCTCAAGTTGTCTCTAATTCACCTGCAGATTGTGCAGGACATCCAGCGTTTTAACATACACATTTAAAACATAGTTTTTAAAAAAAAGATCCACGAAGAGACATTTTGGCCTTTTTCATCCATATTCATTTAGTTTAAAGTGAACAGAACAGCCTGAATAAAGCAGCAGCAGTGGAGAGGGGGATGGGGCTGGAGCGATGGTACAGAGGACCACAGACAACAGATACAGTTCTGTCTAATAATTTAAATGATACAAATAAGTTTTTAATGCACCAAAAGTACATGATGAAAGTCACTTAATATTGTCTTTTTTAGTCACTTATCACATAAAACCCATTCACAATATATGCACCAATTAAAAATCATGAGACCAAAATTGTGAATTGATCAGATTATGATATATTATTGTAAAACGGATCAAAATCTTGATCTCCTGAATCTTACCTTGTGTTTCATCTTGCCTCATTAAAAAAATCTGTCTCATCTCACCCTTGCAAGTGTTATTGCTTTTTAATAATAAAATAACCAAACACGAACCTGGGCATCCATGACTTCTTCCCGGCACAAAACCCAGCCTGCAATGTCATTGGTTAGCTCATCTATCATCTCTGGAAGGAGTTCCTCCTCTATCCAGTACATAAACCTTGGATACTGCCTCATCTGATGAAAACACAAATGCTTTAATACATCTTGAAACATAATAAAAAAGTGCATTTACCTCTACTCACCAAGTACTTCAATCTGTGCTCAGTACTTGTCATGTGCTCACAAATCTCATTGAGTGAGATGGTCAGATGACAGCTTTCACAAAGATAAAAAGTTGGGAGTTTGGGTGGTACGACTCTGCATTCCCACACAAAACTAAGACCTGACAGTGAAAATATTAATTAACTCTTGATATTTCAAAAATAAAGACTTTTAAGACATTAAGACAGATAAGATGGCTGCTCACCAATAGCTGTCCTGTTCATCACCTTTAGAATACGAGACAAGGTGCTAAGGTCATCTGTTGTTGTACCTATAGAACATTTCCATCAATAACAGAACAATATTTATGTTATGTTTATTGTTATTTACCTTTTATAATCCTCGGAGCTACTTTAGATGTTGGGTTCTGGAGTGTGGGGCTTGGGGATGACGCAGGTAATTTTTTAATGGTTTCAGCAATACTTTTTGTCTGCTGTTTGGTCTGACTATTTTCCTTCCCTGTTTAAAGTACATTTGTATACAGTTAACATCAACTCTTTAATTGAACTTGAACAAGTGAATAAGCAACAAATTTACCAAGGTCAGGGCTCATGACGTCATATGGGCTGACTGAAACACTGGGACTAAAGCGAATGTCAGATGGACTGGAAGACGCATCACTTGTTGCAGCAGATGGTAGTTGTTGAGCTGATTTCTTTGAGCTTTTCTTTCTGATCATATATTTTACTTTCTCAATTGCTGTAAAGAGAATGGAAAACTATAGTCAGCTGCTAAATACAGATAGAAGTACTGAAGGGTTCAAAGTTTTAATCAATAATAAAGGAACACCAAAACAGACTAAATTATCTGTGGAATGCTTGTCACACAAATATGAACTGTAAGATTGTAAATTAATTCCCCTTTTACTTTGTACAGAACAAAAATTGGCTTAAGTATATATTATTTCAAGACAATGTTTCTTTGCCCTCCCCATTCTTTTACCCTTGTCAACTGGAAGACTCTTGAGCTCTTTGTACACATCCAAAGGCACTGTAATTTGCTGAAATGAAAAATACCATTAGATGAAGAGAAGAGGTAGAGCGCTTCACTGGGCCATAAAAAGGTGCTCTTCGAGAGTTCACATGAAATTTTAACAGTGTTTCCCTTACTGAAAAATGTAAAGGAGGGCAAGGTACAAAAACGTGGCACACCGACTGAATACATTAAAAGTCCTTTTTTACATGGAGGGAAGCCACCACATTTTGACCAGAAAGATTGTCTTAGTAAGAGCATAAGAACGGAACAGGACATACAACTGTCATTAAATACAATGACAATGCAATCCTGTGACAACATCACATGGATGTAGGAAAAAGAAATACACTTGGCATATTGCAGATATATAGGTGTGTACATCACATATGCATTAATAAATATACAATCCCCCACCACTGGACCACAGATCTAAACATACATATTAAGGAACGGACAAAAGTTTTAAAGAGTTTCAGAGGAACATTGAATAATCCAAATGGTCATTTAGGCCTGGAAGTTATGTGGGCTTTAAAAGTTACAATCCAAAAGGTTTTCTTTTTGAGACATTTACATTTTTCAGTAAGGGCAACATTCTGTTAAGATGAAAAATAACACTATTTGATTACTATCTGTGTGGCAAACCACTTAAATGGAATAGTTGAAAACAATACATAGTACTAGAATTAGCACAATAAGTAAACAAACATTAAAGCAAATCTTACCTTGCATTTGATTTTTAGAGCTTTCTCTTCATCAGCCAATTGTGCTACCATGTCACTGAGCTTGGTCTCATTTGGCTTGCCACTCCATGATGGATACTTTGCTTTCTAAAATAGTATATAAAAGCTAGTAAATTTAATTTCTGCAACAGTTACACTATAATGTTACTGTTAAATAACTCAGCAGATATCTTTATTTGTATTTAGGGGTGCAAAATTATGATACTGGTATTGGATATTTGCACTGATATTAAAAGATTGATCAGATATGACTACAAAATATTGATTCAGATGATGTTCCATTTTGGTCTATAAATTGGTGATTTGATTGCCAATGCTGGCCCAAATATCTCAGAATATTAAACTTGTATTTTTACAAAGCTGTTCAGTAGTAACAAAACTTTTTTTACCTTATGACCTTATACAGTTTAAGTTTAAAGGTAATGCATAATAATAATAATAATAATAATACAAATGCCAAGAATATACTCTTTTTTTCCAGTATTACAACAGAAAAAAATGGATCGGTGCGTCCCTATTTTTATTGTCCAATTTATATTTGACCACTTTGGTTTGTAAAGTTCAACAATTACTTTCATATTGGTGTAACTAATTTTGAGAAAAAACTAACTGCTAATATTTATTCAAAGCTTATCATTGTTATAAATAGAAATCATTAATACCAACCACACAATTTATCTGATGGATCCAGCTGGTCAGATGACTGGATTTTTCCAGAATCACTGAACATGCAAAACAATAGGTGTGCATGCTCTCTTTACATGTCACTCTAAGCAGCTGGTCCAAACCTGGAAAAGAATAACATGTGGTACAATCAAGTAAACAGCTATTTTTGTATTCACAAACAAAACACTTACCAACTTTACGACAATTCGCTGTAGTGGCTTTTTCTGATGCCTCTCTTGTCTGACTTTGTGGGTCACAGTTGGGTGTAGTAGGTGTGAACGAGTCAATTTTTTGTAATGGACCACTGTTTTGAATGCTCGTTGTTGCATTTATATTCAGCTTTAATTGGTTTACTGTAGATTTGGTGTGGCCTTCCAATATTTTGGGTGTGGAATTGGCGGTGGCGGTTGACAGCAGTTGAGTTTGAGAGGATTTAGAAGTTGTTAATAAAGGATTGTTGGCTGACAGAGCAACTTTAAAGACTTCACTGCCCATAGAGTCTGCTTCACATTTGTGCACAGCGTCAGATGGAACTGATTCAACTTGTACTGTAAAAACACCTTGTAGCTCTGGAGCTTCTTTTGCAGCATCAGAAAAAGGGGGACAATTTGTTACTTTGGAGGAGTCCTTTACTATCGATGAGGCAGCGGTTTGAGTATTTGGGCTCACATCATCAGTGTCATATGGTTTCAGGTGGGTCTTTGCAGGTGTCGACATGTTTCGGTTGGCAGATTTGCTCGTGATGAACGTACAAATAGGTTTGGAGTTTGGTTTGGATATATCAATAGCTGTGAGACTGGCAGGCACGACCGACTCAAGTTTATCACTCTCGTCTTTACCAGAAGTCATTCTTTTACATTCAACTACAGGAATTACACTTCTGGTGGTTATAAAATTGCAGATAGGTTTACTTGTTTTGGGTGCAACTGTGTGTGTTTTATCTCCCATTTCAGGGCTTGTATTTTCAATGCTTATAGCATCTTCAGACCCATCTTTAGGATTTGCTTTAATTAAAAATGTGCTACTGCTTAAAAGACTAGGGGAAATGTTTGGAGACTGAGTAGTTGCTGTAATTGCGACTGTACTGGTCAAACACTGAGACACTGTAGCAGTAGCAGTTGTAGAATGTTCAGGCCCCTGGGGTTTGAGCATAATTATGTCTTTTTTAAAATTGTTGTTTGTTTCAGTTTTAGATGAGAGGCTGGTCTTTGAGGGAGTAGGCTCTGGGCTTCCATTCTATAAAGAAGGTACATAATATATGAGTGCCGTCATATCTAATACAAGACCTACCCAGGTGAAAACAAACATTAAGCCATGTCTATAAGAGGACTAAACCATGGCTAAAGACATTTACTATATTCTATATTGTCCTTATGCCAATTGTGTCATTTTAGACCAGGGGTCACCAACGCTGTGCCTGCGGGTGACCATGCACCCAGAGGACCCGTTTACGGCGCTCGCAAGGCATGCACCAAAAATAGCACTGTTCATATAACTCAATATACATATATTTTTTAAAAAAGTTTCATTTTTATAAATGAATGCTTATGCAGATTTTAAAAAATGTTATTTAAATTTAAAAATTCAAGTAGAAATATTTGATATCGAACTCGCCTCTTTCTAAGTCAAAGGTCATTCGTGTGCGGCCGCCACGCCTCTTTCCTGACAGGTTGACCAAGTGAAGTGATGATGAGGAGTTTGCCTGCTTATGCTTTTGCCCCAAAAATCATGGCAGAAAAGCGAAAAAAGACACTGTTTTTGAGAAATGCTGCAACACTGACGAGAAACGACAAGAAACCCTACATCATTGATATGTGGGCAATCACTTCACATAGTGTAATAATAACTACTGCTATTTTAATATCACTATTATAACGTTATCCATGCAGTTTTGTTATTTAGGAAGTTTGTAGCAAACTGGTCCTGTGTAGCCCTTCATTCTACTCAGTGCCCATGAAGTAGCCCTTAGCCTCACAAAGGTTGGTGACCCCTGTTTTAGACTACAAAGCCCGATATAGCTTTACTCACTTGCTGGGATGGCTCTTCAGAATTTGCAGAGGTGGTGTCCACACAAGTGATGTTATTTTTCTGCATAGCCAGATTTTTCACAATCTTTATGGCTGCAAAAGTACCAGGTTTAAGTATAGATAAAGTAGCAAAAAGATTACTCAATGAGCCTTACCTTTCTGATACACTGTGGTTGAAGCAAGTTTGCTGAATTCTTCTGAAGTCAATTCTGCAACCTACACTCCAAGCATACAAAGATAAAGTGATTTTGCATGCAGTGTATTTTCTGAGTAAATAAATATTCTAAAAATAATAAATATTCGCTCAAACCTGAGCTTCTCCATATCCCTTGCTCCTTTCCCAGTAAGCTGCCAGTTTAAACATTTTTTTTACCCACTTTTTGCCTCGGGGAGCTGGGTGTTCCCCCACCATCTAGTCAAATTAAGAGATCATTTGCAATTTAAAGATTACCAATTACAAATATATACTTAAACAAAATACTTACTGCAAGGTAATTGTTATAATGCTCCACTGCAGTAAGATGTCCGACAATGTACTGCTCCTTAATTATGAGGTGGCAGCACTCACACAAGTAGATTGGGGCATGGTTGTTGCAAACGCATTCATAAAGTGCACTTAAGCCTAATAAAAAAAAAATTATTGGCATGTTAGTTACAGTTTGTTAGAATTTAAATTTTGCTAGATGCTAATGTTAAAACTAAATTCAAATCAACTTACCAATCAATGGTTCTCGAACTTTCTTTTGAATATATGACCATAAAACACATTCAGAACTTGGCACTGCAAGAGAAACATTGATTTTAAAAAGAAAATGTTGATTACAAAACCTGAATACAGTAACGGTGTGTACCTGAGCTGACAGAAGCTGGATCCCTTGAGCTGCTCTGTCCAGCTGCATCCAGATCTGGACCAGATGGCCGCAAGCTTTTAGGATCCACATCCTTAGCTTCCATCTTACTTGTGTCCATATCAGGCAAACAGAGTGATTTCTTCATTGTAGAAACTTCTTCCAATGAATGTAGTGCAGATGGATTAGGCAATTCATGTTCTCCTGTCTTTCTTTGTTGATGTACTGGTTCTGTACCCTTTTCTTGCAATCTGATTTCCATGGTTTCTACTTCAAAGTGGTCTGGTGACTGCACGTTATCAACTGCTTTTTCACTGGGCATCTTTGAGTTGGACATGTTCTCAACATTTGACTCAATTGTTGCCTTAGTATTCAGACTGAGATTTTTCTCTTGCATTTGCCTTTGTCTGAGAACTAAACATAATAAATAATTAAAAAACTTAATTGTCTATTTATGAGTCAAATTAGCATTTGTTTCTATACATCTTGTATAAAAACAAGTGCTAATATGAGTATGGTATGCTGAAATCAACATCAAGACTTTTCAAAGTAAATCTTTCTTTAGCCAGCAAATTGCCTTGATATGCACTTTTCTAAAGACACTCAGCACAACATAACATTTTTAGAGCCATCTTAAAACCCTGTTTTCCCATTCAGCCATAGTTTTGGCAAGCGTTATGCTAGCAACTGGGAGTCTTAATTTCACATACATAATTTGGCATCTTCTCAATACATAACTTTGACTTACCCAATTTCATTTTTGGTGTGATACAAGGCATCAGTGCTCCTTTACCACATCTTGTCTTTTCAGCTGACAGCAAGCGTACCTCTTTAAGTAATAAAAAACAAACTAAAATATATATGTGTTTTGTTTTGTTTGTTTTGTGTAAATCTTCTTGTAAAATCAGGAATACATGTATATTTACATATAATTCAATACATACTTTTGTTATAGTCAGATATCTCACAGATGCTCTGGTTAAACTCAATTATCTGCAATGCAGAACATTTTTGAAAGATAAACAAAATGAAACAAGACACACACACACACACACACACACACACACACACACACACACGCAAAAAAACAATTATGTACCTGTTCATTTGAAACACCATGAATGTCTGCAGCTTGTTTTGCCAAGTCCAGTAATATCTCTTCAGTGATGTTGTTCAAATCTAATGAACCTGGGTGATATTTGTTCTTAAAAACAAATAAAACAAGATCAGTTTTTTAACAATGATACAAATTATATTAATACTGCCCACTAGCAAAAATATGTTTAAAATGAAAATCTGTGATAACCTTTCAAAGAGACCAACATTTTTTCTGAGTATAAAAAACGGATTTAATTGGAACAAGTCTCTCTATTGAAAATCAAGCATCTAAATGGGACTGTCTTTCCTATTGTGTGCATTCTGTCACCTTTTCAATTGTGAACTTGCTAGCTTAGGGCTATAATGTTATTTGAGTAGGACATGATTATCTGCACAAGTCAGCCACCATAGTCAGTCCATATTAAAACTAAAATCAGTTTTTTAACAATGATACAAATTATATTAATACTGCCCACTAGCAAAAATATGTTTAAAATGAAAATCTGTGATAACCTTTCAAAGAGACCAACATTTTTTCTGAGTATAAAAAACGGATTTAATTGGAACAAGTCTCTCTATTGAAAATCAAGCATCTAAATGGGACTGTCTTTCCTATTGTGTGCATTCTGTCACCTTTTCAATTGTGAACTTGCTAGCTTAGGGCTATAATGTTATTTGAGTAGGACATGATTATCTGCACAAGTCAGCCACCATAGTCAGTCCATATTAAAACTAAAACCAACTAACAAGTGCAGCATGTGCAGTGCATGTGAGATACGCAGAGAGAAACTTTTGCTTAAGACCTATTCATTCTTCATAAGATGCAAGAACTTTGTTTGGCTGGCCGAACAAAATGACATCACTGCGCGTCATCTCAATCAAGGTCTCAGTGCAGTTTAATAGAAGGCAGTTTTGACTAAGCAGATTGAAAGTTAAAGATATTTCAAATGTCATGACCTTAGGTACAGACAATGCTGTGCTGTGTCATACTAGCAGTGCACCAATCTATGGCAAGCTGTTTTAACATTTAAACGCTAAGGTGGGTATGTATTACAGATATCTCTATCAGTTTCTATCCGTAACTGTCATTTTAGATATTCACAACAACATTCTCTCCAGGGCAAATTCATTTGTATGGGTTTCATAATTATGGATACCCACAAATCAGTTATGGATATCCACAAGGCAAGTTACAGATATCTGGAATTGAATTAAATATACCTGTAATTCCAGTTTGAGATATCAAAAATTTGATTCTGACTAGAACTCAAGTTCAAGATATCTTTAATTCACCTCAAATGAAGATATATACATGCTCCTTTTCAAACATCTTTAGTTGTAATTCCAGTTAGAGATATCTACATATGTCATTTTGTCAAAACTTATCAAAATGATGCTGTGGATATCTCAAACTGGAGTTTGGGGTAGTCATAATTTAGTTGTAGAGATCTCTTGTCAAGTTTTAGATATTTTGTATTGAAGATTGATTAGAGATATCTGAAATTGGAGATATCAGTAAATTTCATTGTGCCTGGTCAAAATATAAATCAAAGATATCTTGAACTGGAGTTTTTGCTCGGATAAATGACGTTGCAGATACCCGTATGCAAATGATCCCAGTTGGGAGCAGAGCATTTCCACATGGCACCTGTAGGCTGTTAATGAAAAGTTAATTTATCAGCGAGATAGCCAAAATATATTTTAAGGTCTTTTTTATTAATACAGTCTAGTGAAACGTTCGTTGAAAATTATATTAATGACAAAAATACATTTTAAACACTGACTGTTGTTAAGATAAAGTGGGATTATTTGCATACGGATATCTGCAACGTCATTTCGCCTAGCAAAGCCCCAATTTAAGATATCTGTAATTATATTTTGCCAACTCAAAATAAGCAGAATGTGTGAATTACGATCTTATTTGATCTATACGCGTAAAGGTGAAAAGCTGTTTCGGAGTATTTAAAAGTTAATCTTTATATCAATTCTGAATTCATCAATATAAAACAAAAAGTGACTAAAAGATAAAACTCACCGCTGTTAGTGCTAAGAGTCATAAATTGTAAAAAAAAAACAAACCGTGGACTAAGCGATTGTGACGTCACCAGTAGCGTTTAGCGCCGCTTAAATGAGTCTCGCGATCATAGATCATGGATCTATTAAAATAACAGATCCATAATCCATAATAATAACATGCCGTGTATCTAAAAAATGGAAGAGCCTCTTGTCGCACTTCCTATTTGGCACGCGGCAGCTGGCGCGTTAGCTATGTCCATGATGTCCATTCATATATAAGATCTATGGAACTAAGAGAGTTTGACGTCACCCATACGGTCCAGCGCCACTCAAACACAAACGAAGTTCCCGTTAAAAACAACAAAAACAAACAAAACAAACCAAAAACGAAGCTCCCATTGCTAACGGTTACAGGCTATTTTAATAGATCCATCGTGCGAAACTTGAGCCAAGCTCCATATTTGGAAATTCGACCGCGCGTATCATAGCAACCACAGCCAGTCATGATCGAGGTTGTTAAACGTGTCCGCCCTTCTCACCGGAGAGTGGCCACACTGTTCTGCACCATGGATCTATAGTAATATTTAACTTTATCTCTAAATATTAGTCCGATAATTAGTACCTAGCATGGATCGATTACAGGGGTTTTCAAATTGGGTGAAGCCTCCCCTTAGAGTAGGTAAAGACAGCTGAGTCCCCCACTACCCCCAGGGCACGCTGTTGCGGACTAGCTGCGCACCGGGGGGTCATGTGGTGACGTCACGTGCTGCACAGTGTCTGTAGGCTCCACACGAGCACACACACTCTGTAGTGCTCAAGAGCAAGACCTGTCACTACGACACTACGACACACCCATACTACCTTGGCAGATTGCAATCAACATATTGGGCACCGCATTAGACAGTCAACTATATTGAATGTTATCAGTGGGTCTTTGGCACCCCCCAGGGGAAGCCTCACCTACTGAAAAAATCGAATCTATTATGTCCCTAGGATCTAGCTTAGGGCTACAGTCATCTTCAATTCATACTCATAGTCGACTTATATAACAGACATTCTATTTTTCTAAATTTGATGCAATTACCAGAAACGTAACCACATGATCCCAGCTGAATACATGTCCAGCATATCCATCTGCTGACAGCGTCCGTTGACAGAGGAGACACAGAAAGTTCCATCCATTGGCTTCCTCCCCATATTTGACTAAAAATTCCTCACCTGCAATAAATAAAACATTTTATATATCTATTCATTATCAGAATAAAAAACACATATATCACCCTATTAGTATTTAGCTTACCCAGAAATGGAAATCTGTCATTTCCTTGAAGTTTGCTAAAAGTCTCACGCTCTGGCACTGTATGAACACAAATTAGTACAGAACTATTCCATTCAAGCACTTAAACACTGTCTAAGAACTGATTAACAATTCTTTACCTACCTCCACTCATGAATCCTTTAAGTTTCTCCATCACTAGAAATGTTTAGAGGACATTTAATTACACTTCATTTTTCAGTCAACTTAAAAACTTAAGCTGCTCAGTTATCTGTGTGCCTTTACATTTAAAAGGCCATAGGAAATGTTCTTCCATGTCAAAGGAGTGTTTGGGTGCTTTTGTGGCTACCTGGCTCACACAGTGAGCAGTTTTGAAAGTGTAGTTTTTTTGAGCTCAGTTTTTAACATCATATCATGGGGTTTTAAACAACTAAAAAGTGCAGTATGTGCAATTCAAAGAAAGTAAGGGACTGTTTGATTGTATGAAATTAGTTATTCGTTTTATGCAAGGAGACCGTGTAAGAGGCTAAGCTAAGGAGCAAGCTATGACCCATTGAGAATACTACAGGTTTCTTACACCAAATGAGGTAGAAGACTCAAAAGAATACCCCAAGGCCTTCCAGAAGAAATATTTCAAGGGAATGGCCCATTTTATTACCTACTAAAACAACAGAGTGTAAATGAGGCCCTGAAGAGCCTTTTCTGTTGTGTTCACCTGGCTCTTTCTCTCCTCAAACTGCCCTGACACATGATGTGCTTTCTCTACCTGCCCATCTATCTATCCATCTTGAGTTTACAAGTTTGCCTAGCTACTTTAAAATTTACTGTATTGGTGTGGTGCACAACTAAAACATCTCAGGCTTAATTTAGCAAACATAAAAAGCTAACTGTACCTTTTGAAAAACTTAGAGGGGCTCCACTTGGGAGAAGATTTGATGGGACATCTAAGATCTGGGAAAATTTCAAACAATCAATGCCACATTAAAAACAACAATAACAAAAAAATAAATAAATAAATAAATAAATAACAAACAAAAAAAACCCTTCAAATACCCTTATGATTTGTTGATCTGGCCCTCTTTCATCTTCCTCTTTACATGCCTGTAACTTCATATATTTGTGATCCAGCCTCATTTTCCAGCCAAAGGGAAGTCTCCATGGATTCTGATAGATCTAAAAATCATCAAGATAAAGTTGTAGGAAAAATACACCACAACAGTCCATAGGCACTAACACCACCCTCTTACCAGTGACTGCAAAAAGTGCCTGAGAGAGTTCATATGTTGTTTGAAACTGCCACTTAAAAAAACAGCCTCACAAGCAAAGCACACATGAACAGGCTCATGGCTAACCTGATGGCTGAAAATGGTCATAACCAGGGAAACACCTATCAAAATAGATTATATTAATATTATTACGTATTCATATATAATTGCAAATAAGAAAAACATCTTACCAACACAGGAAAGATTGTGTTTCATGAAGTCATTGTATAATGGAAGATGGGGTTTGCATTGGAAAGCTACAAAAAACAATTACTATAGATTTATATTGAAATAGTATTGCATGGCAGAACATAATGAGCAGCATGCTATATCAAACTGAAGGCTACATGCAATAAAGTTTTAAAAAGATGGCTATAAACACATTGCAGTTCAAACAAAAATGTTTTAACTGTCTTTTGCGTTCATACATAATGAAAGATTTTCTTTTACCTTGGCCAAAGTTTTTTCTAAATATCTGTTGACCAAGACCATGATTAGTATAGATGCTTTTCCAATAAGAAAACTGTATTTGCTTTAGTTCCTTTTAGAAAAATCTTACCTCCTGGTGTCGACTCATCGAAAGATGATTGAAATATAGAGTATCTGTTTCAAACTTTCGACTACAGTTCTATAGGAAAAAACAGAAGATTAGATAAAAAGCATGAATCCTCAGAAGGGTTTAGAAACTGCATGCACCTGACAGTGAAGACAGTACGATGATGCACTGGGTTCACCTGCACTAGGTAAAACGATGCTGCTTCTAGAGGTACATGGTTCTGAAATATGACATTAACTAAAAAAGTTAAGGCAATAATAGTTAAATTTTTATTAACTTGGTTTTGTGTAATCCTTCATCCAGGTACATTCCAACATAAAAGGAAATACTGTGCAATACTGGGGTCCAGTTAAAAAAAAAATCAATGTACTTTGGTAAATTTGGGGTTTTAAATATAAATGTGTACTTTTAACCTAAAATGTTAAAAGTGCACAAAAGGATTGTTTGGAGCTGGATGGTAATTTAGAAAAATATTAAACATACCGGAATTGACTTTTGATGGCATGCCATCACTTCCAGATGAAGTTGGTTCTTAAAAAAAAAAAAAAAAATTATCATCATTATTATTATTATTATTATTATTACAGTGAAAAACAGGAGTAACCCTGATATCATCATCCTCCTCATTATATCCTACACTTACCTAGTTTCATTCCAGGTTTGACAGTTGGTAGCAATATGCTTTTATTTATCATCGATTCAATTCTATTTAAAACTAAAATCCAGATGTGAAACATACAACATAAATGTTAGTAATATTACATATAAAATAAAATAACATTAACATGTGATATAAACATCATGTGATGTAAAATAAAACATACTAACCATCTTTGAAACACAGAGGTAACACAGTGAAAATTTGACAGGACTCCAGTTTCACTTGCTGTAAAACATAATGATGAGGTCTTTGTTTGGCTTTGCAAATAATGTGTAATGTTTTATTCGGTCACCTGAATGTCAGCGAGCCCATGAATTTTCTCTGACTGTTTTGCCAAGTCAGTCAGCATACTAGCAATTTCAGAATTTCTGTAGCTCTCTTTCTCTCTTAAAGTAAATGGGTGCCATTTGTTCTGCAGATAAGATGTAACACTATCAAAACCACTTAATAATAATTCTGTAATTGTAATCATTTCTGAAAGGAGTTTGTTTATGGCCTTGAAGTATTTTTTAATCAATAATTTAACAGGTTTAAATTTTAAGTTTAAGTTTAAATACAGCAATTATGACTAGCAAGAGTTTACAAAGTAGCAGAAGAGGTGGTCGAGGCTCAGCAGATGTCGGATTATCATGCTGGAGGGCATGTGAAGGCAACACAATGTGCAGAGGTAGTGCTTCATCTCATACTGGGACACACAAACACACTCCACTATGTGCTGCAGGCCTGGGGACAGATCAACAATGAACTCAGTGTTAATAATGTACCTACAGCCATGTGTCAGAGAGAGAGAAAAAGATGAATTAAGTATTAGTTTCCAAACCCAGAAGAGGATGTTTCTTGCTCTTATCATCTCTGTACGTCTGTAAGCTCACTCTGTCTGGTTTCATTTCTGTGTGTGTGTATAAAAATATTGTTTTAAACAAATGTAATTATTTCACAAAAGGTCATACTTGAGTATCTAACACACCTTTAAACATGACTGAAAGCGATTTATTTTGATGGAGCAAAATCATCACTGTAAAAACATTTTAAAATGGACCTGTTATTAAAAAAACAAAACAACTGTACTAAATAAAATATTGTAATACAAACCTTGTTGGTACGTTTTAGCCTCACATTGTTTTTGTATATTTTCAGGCAAATGCAACACCTGCATTTAAATAGATAAATACATTAATTACATTTTTTTTAAAAAATCTGTGTATAGTCTGCATGTTGTCTTGAACATAAAAAAGGCATAAAAATAGGGCAGCATATTCAAAGTTAAAAAATGTGTCAAAATTCATACCTGTAACACCCCAATTCCTGTTTCCTTTAGTTCTGTCTTCAAATAGTTGCTCATATTTGGACTTTTTAGAGAGGGTATCCAAGCAAAATCCAATGCATTTGGGTCAGTATAAGCCTAGAAGATGTATTACATTACAGATGTCAAAATGACTACCTTTCAATATATGTTGACTTTACTTACAATGTAGTTGTTAAAGTGGTCACTATGAGAAACATGAATGACCACGGATTGGATTGGGCACTTTTTTTCACAAACATGGCAAAGGTAGAAACATTTTTTTACTTCTGGACTAAAACATAGAGTCATCTGGGACAAACCTACAAATAATTACACGGTAATTAATCTCTTCAGCTAAAAGGTAACATCACATTATCCCAACATAAAAAACAAACCCAGTATATTATCCTTCGGAATTTTGTGATAAATATCTTTATAGAAAATCCATGGTGTGTAGTCTGAAAAACATGTTTTGATAAATTAACTAATAATGGACAAATAATGAACATTAGACACACAGACAGACTTAGACTTACAGTGTCGGTGGTAATATTCTATAAAAACACAAAAAGAAATATATTATTATTATTATTATTAGATATTTGAATCACAACAAATTACATTGCAAGGAAACAGCAAAATGTTTCACCATCTGGGTAGATTTTCTGGAAATTCTGCAAAATAAATAGGCATTGTTTTAGTTGTTAAATATAATATAAAGAAAAAAAAAACATACTAAACATTCTCTCACTCACCCGTTTATGCACAGATGAGGTTATGTGGTTCTTGAAGTCTAAGACTTTGGTAAATAATGTGTTGCAGATCTGGAACACACAAAAAGCACAACTCACAAAATCTGATATCTGCAAGGATTCATTCCTTCTTGGTCACTGGCACCAATCTGCAAATGAATGGTAAATTAGATCAAAACAGATAATTAAATAAAGTAGTGCATATTATAAATGCCCAAAAAGTGAACATGTTAACGCAACATCTTGTAACTTCCTGAGGCTGGCATGTCATCCAATCCATGGAAATAGAAAACTGGAACATGGAACATTCTCAATGGATGTCATATAAATAAAAAATAAGTTAGATTTTTAGAGATGCAAGTTCGCTCAAGGTAAAGGACCCATGATTTGTTTGCAGTTCAGTGTAACAGAAACATCTATAATGAAAAAAAAAAGTGTTACAATTTTTGGGATAAAAGGTCACTCATAGGCGCTTTAACCAAACTAGTGTAGAGTGCGACAGTGTCTGGAAAGACCATTCCTAGAAAGAACATGCCTGTCCGTGATTGGTTAATCCATCTGTCAATCACACTTCAAAGTGATGAGAGTTCCATCACTATGGGGAGCGGTTGCTAGGAGACAGGTTTCACTGGAACTCATGCTCACACGACCATTCCAAAAGTTGTTTTTGTCCGATATCGTTTTTTGTCCTAACAACATAAAACTTGGCACTGCATATACCCTGCAAATTTGAGATCGGTTGGGGAAGTGGTTCAACAATTACGTGTGGAAAAGATGAACAGGTTCCTTGCATTAATAAATTCACTGCATTCCAAATGATTATGAAAATTATATTTTTCAGTGATTTTGCCAAATTGTCAAAATAAATGACAAGCATAACTTTTAAGTCTTCGAACTTTAGTGTACAATTTGAATGTAATTGAACAGACCTCCTAAATGATGTATTGTGTATAAAAAGGTGGTCTCATGTAGGGGCATCAAAATATGTAGTAGTTTGATGCCCTCACATGAGTCACACAAAAATAGGGGGTAGTAATTGACATTCCAGATGGAATTGAGGACTTCTAAGTTAAAGTAATACTCCCGTGGCCTTTGTGAGTTGACTTTCACTAGAAGTGGAATTTTGGAGTACCAATTATTACCAATACAGCAATCAATCACCTATGTCAATTAATCAATAATTAAACAATTGATCTGAAGGTTTGTAAATTCTTGTCCATATCAGTGAGCGGCACGGTGGCTGAGTGGCAACACTCAGGCCTCACAGCAAGAAGGTTGCGGGTTCGATCCCCGGGTCGCCCGGGCCTTTCTGTGTGGAGTTTGCATGTTTCCTCCCCTTGTCTGGATGGGTTTCCCCCATCACCCAAAAACATGCAACACCCTATGAACAGGGACCATTGGCCATCAGTTCCTCCCTCCTGTGGGCTCACCACCTGCAGAGGGGCTCATAGGGTGTGGGTCTGGTGCATAGTGTAATGGGCAGCGTGCTGCCCCCGCGACCCAGCCGGATTAAGCGGGAGATGGATGGATCAGTGAGCCATATCTGGAAAATAACATCACTCTTCACCAAAACAAACTGTGGTTTATGAATATTTATTGACCAAGTTAAAACAGAATTTAAATATGAAATAGTACGTTACACTACAGACTGATGTGAACAAAGGATTGTCTCAGCTTTCTTCTGGACACGACCTCAAACAAGAGTTCAGGAGACTTAATGCAATTTCACATATTAGGTCCTTTAATTTTGGTTCAAGCTGATTCAGGTCATAATTCAATTGATTCTTCTTTACACGTCTCTCCCAGCACAGTAGACGCGAGGGGCTTATATACTGAACATCCTGACAAATATTAACTCACTACGTAACTTGTTTTTCAGAAATGGTATGTGGTTTCAAGAGCACATCAGGTTTAAAACACAAATGGCCATTTCAAAAGTACAATAACATGCAATAACATGTTAAAGTACAATTCCACCCCCGTTGGCTTCTTAAACCCCTCTAACATTACTAAACACACAGAGAATACGGAGAATAATTCAGTTATAAGAGAATAATTCTTACAATTGTAAAGAGATATGAGATTAGGTACATCTTAAGAGTATCTAAAGTTGTGTATTGAGTCTAAATTGATAAAAATAAGCCCGTGACAATTCCGTGACAATGCACATATGACCAGAAGGATGTTGTCCCTCTGGTGTGGTCCTTCATGTAGTCTCTTGAGGTTTGGTCTGACGTCTTCAGAACACTGGTTCTAGGGAATCAGACGGACTGGGACAGATGAAGTTCATTTGAACTGGAAACTCCAAGAAACTCCCACTCAGGTGGGATCAGCTGAAGAGACCGTATCTTCTGTTAAAGAGAAGCAGCAGACACTTTCCTCATGTCTTTGCGGTCGGAATGGCACGGGTCACCAATTAAGGCTAATTAATCAAAAAAGTTGAATATGGAAAAAATATGAAAGCTTCGCTTTCCATTCAGATCAGCTACTGCTATAAAACCTGTGATGGTTCCTCCCGAAGAACGAGGCCGAGGTCCAAAAATACTTTCCGTGATTTTATTAAAAATGTGGAGCACACCAATCGTTGACGCTTACAAAAATCTGTCATCTTAGTTGACCAACTGAGAGGAATAGGCCCGGTGCATTAAAGGAACAAGAGGCTAAACTGTATATGACTTAGACACCCCAGACACCCCAGACGCCCCCAAAAGCCCGAAAGATTAAGGTGCGGTCTACTTTTAATAAGACAATAATACGCCCCTTCTCTGAACATCCACCCACCTTTTACATAACCATAATCTCAGGTCAACTAGACCGTAAAAGGAACTTAACTTAGGATATCATCACCACAGCTGTTTCTCCTCAATTGCCCAACTGACACCAATTGTCCAAACAACTTGATTAATTTCCAAACAGTACATGTTCCAGTACATTCTGACTAGGTCAGCTCGACCCAGGGTTAAAAACACCCACAAACCATTTCAAAAAGGTGGGTCCAAAAGGTCGCCCAGATCTCCTCAGTGTTTGTTCAAAAAAGAGATGCTCTCTCATGTTGAACTCTGAGTGAACTCGGGGGAGAACACTCTAGAAGAACTGGGTGGAAGAACTCCTGTGGGGCCATTGAGATAAGAAGCACTATGGTGACTACCCACGAGTTTTCGCAGGAAATGTTAACCAATGGGAAGAAGAGTGGGCTGTGACTTTGGAAAGTTCAGAAGGTTGTGGTAAAATTAGACACAATTTGCTGCTCTATTCAGCTTCCACTGCTGGTCTTCAGTGTTGATGGATGGTTACGGGTAAATAAAAAAACAACTCTCAATAAGTAATCGTTTATTACATATCAGAGTTAAAGCCAATACAGACGACGCAACGTCTGAGATCCTCAAACCCAATAGAAGAACCCTGAAAAATGGAAGATATCTCCTTTTAAAAAAGAGCAGTATGTGGACATCTCCCCCAGAACAGTATGTGTAAGTATGTGGCATTCCAGGCCGTACCAGACCCTGGCCCGTAAATCTCGGCATCTCCCAACACAGTCCAACACAGGGACGAAAAGGACCCCATCTCACATTGCAATGGTACATCATCAGTATCAGTACCAATATTTATGGTTAGCATATAGTTTCAGACACCACAAGATGAAAAGGAGTCTGAAAAATCCCACTAGTTACAAAACCAGTTTTACACAAATAAAAGAAATATTCACATAACATTTACAAATCAATATAAAAGCACAATACTCAATAATTTACAAAAACAAACACTTTAAAGCTTATTTCTTCTCTTTCTCTGGAGAAGGTCCTTTGGCTTGAGATTGTTTGATCTAATGACAGTGTCTTTTATTTGTGTCTGTTATTTATTCAATATATATAATTTATCTGGATTTACCTCAGTCAATATGGTTCCTTTGTCGGAGAAACATTGTAGATATGTACGCCAAAAATGTTTATTTTGTCTTCTTATGTACTTTTAACTTGAGTTTTTTTTTAAGACAATACAGTAACGTGTGTTTACCTTGTTGACATGTTTCAGCTGCTGCTGCTGCCATCCTCAGAACAGTCACCGGTGTTGGTGGTGACGTGTCGTGTATCAGCTGTTGTTACTTCCTGTAGGCGTGGTCAGCCTGATGGACCTGGCATGTCACTCAGACTGACCACGCCTCCTGTCGCCTGGTGGTCGCAGCAAACCAAATGAGCACACAGACTTCCGAATATGGCGGAGATGTAGTCAGTCGCATTGCTGAACCTCTCTGCCAACTATGAGCAAACACCTGAATTATTCCCGCACAAACCCAAAATCAAGAAACAGGATGCCTCGAGTAAGCTAATCTTAAAGTCACTGAAAGTAAAGAATACTTCGATATCCAGACAACCTAAATTGACAGATTGCAACCTCAGAGAAAAACTAGCCTCCCAGCTTAACGTTAGCATGGAGACTGCTGCACCAGATGGAGGACCCGTAGGTGGAGATCCCCACAATTAAGAACTCGCGGTCGGAGGAGAAGAGGGAACGAAAGACGCAGCATTTGACCAACCATATCATGGCGATGCTAATTGAGCTCAAGGCTGATATGACATCCATAAAAGTAGAAATAAAGTCGGAATACAACACAAGGTTTGACAAAGTGGATGCGGACATGAGAGACCTGAGAAGGGACCTGGGTGGGTGTGACCGGCGCGTTTCGGAGGCAGAGCAGCACATTTCGGACAACAAGGATGAGCTGACAGAGTTGAGAGCCAAGGTGAAATCTATGCGGGCAGAAAACAAAGCCATTAACTGCCCCCTCAGTGAACATCCAGGGAAAGGACATTGAGAGAGTGAGACTCATACAAGTACCTGGGTGTTCATCTGAACAACAAACTGGACTGAACTTACAACACAGATGCACTGTACAGGAAGGGCCAGAGCAGCTCTATCTCCTGAGGAGACTCAGGTCTTATGGAGTAAGGGGGCCACTCCTGAAGAACTTCTATGGCTCTGTGGCATCAGCCATCCTGTATGGTGTGGTCTGCTGGAGCAGCAGCATCACAGAGAAAAAGAGGAAGAAGCTGGACAAGGTCATCAAGAAGTCCAGCTCCGCCCTGGGCTGTCCTCTAGACAGAGAGTGCAGGAGGTGGGGACAGGAGGGTCTTGGCCAAGGTCATTTCTATGCTGGGCCATGAGTCTCACCCCCTGCAGGACGCTCTGTCTGTTCTGGAGAGCAGCTTCAGTGACAGACTGATTCACCCTCGGTGTGTGAAGAGGTTTCACAGGTCTTTCCCTCCTGGTGCTGTCAGACTGTACAACCAACACTGATAACACTGAACCTGGGTCATTCAACCAGATCTATGTGCAATCCTGAAGACCATGTAGAACATCTCTGATACAATTAACTTAAGTCACTGATATTTATCCTAATGCTGCTGTACATAAACATAGAAAAGTGACTTCCGTATATTATAATATTATGTACAGTAATATAACAGATTTATTCTGTTCATATGCTGCACTGTTAGTTACTTTTATTGTACAGTCTACTTTTATTATTATTTTTCTATTCAAAAAATAGTTTTAAGCAATTATTTATATCTTGTTCTATTGCATGTTACCATTTTCCAGCTGTTCTTGAACTGTGCGTTGCAACACTGAAATTTGCCCACTAGGGACTAATAAAGGCTTATCTTACCATATTATTGGAAATTTTTTAAAAGGTAAACTCAACACAGTTAATCTAATGGCGTCTGAAAAGTTACGAGTAACATCCTATAATGGCATATTAAGCTCAATCAAAAGGTCAAAGATACTAACAAAAATGAGAAAAGAAAACATTGATATTATATACCTACAAGAACACTTAAATGACCTAGAACATCAAAAACAAACTAAATTTGGTTTACTAGAAAAAAAATGTCCAATGACATTGGGACATATATAGAAGAAAACAACAATGGTGAAACTTCTCCACCTCTTCTCTGGGTTGCAGCTAAAGCTGTGAGAGGCCAAATTATTGCAATCACCTCTGCCAAAAATAAACAAAGGTAGAAAAAGCTAAATTAACTACAGGACAAACTAAAACAGTTGGAGGCTGAACACGCCAAGAATGAAAATCCCCAAACACTACAGGACATAAAAAAGATAAGGTGAAATTAATGACCTGACTTCAGAAGAAATCATTTAAAAAAATGCTCTTTACCAAGCAGAAATATTATGAAAGTGGATAAATATTCTCTAAACTATTGACTTGGAAACTTAAGAAACAAGAAGCTGAAAGAGCAATTTTTAAGTTACGAGATAAGCAAAACAATGTTATTTATACTAAGCAGGACCAAATTCCATCTTCATTTGAATCTTTTTACAAAAACTTTGCACTAAAATTTCAGAATGTAAAGACGACAAAGTAAAATCTTTTCTTGATACTCTCAACCTACCTGTCATGACTGAATAGCAAAATAAAAAGTAGGAGCTGAAATAAACACAGTACAATACAATCAACTCGCAACAAGTCTCCGGGGAGTGATGGGTTCACTTCAAAGTGGCATAAAGCTTTAAGAGAAACACTTACTCCTTTGCTTTTAACTACATTCAACTGGGCACTTCAAAAAGTTCAGATTCCACTCAGAAGAAAAGAATCATATCTTTAATACCCAAAGAAGGGAAAGACAGACTGCTTTATATAGACCGAACGTGGACTATCGTATATATACCTCAGTCATGTCTAAAAGAATGAAAGAGATACTCCCAAATTAATTCACAGGGATCAAACAGGATTTATCACCAAACGACAGACCCAAGGCAACAGAAGACGATCTTTACACATAATGAATCATATACAAAAACAGAGAAACAAAGCTGTAATAATTAGTTTGGACGTGGAGAAAGCATTTGACTCGGTTAGCTGGCCATATTTATTTCAAGTGCTAAATACATTTCAAACTGATGACATAATAATACAAAAAATTGAGGCCCTCTATGATGGTCCAATTTCAAGAATCAAAATAAATGGTCACTTGTCAGACCCACTCACCCTAGAAAGAGAAGTCAGACAGGGCTGTGCCTGATCTCCCCTTCTATTTGCTTTGTACTTAGAACCATTGGCCCAACATATTAGACAGTCAAAAACAATTAGTGGTGTTATAATTGGGACAGAACATAAAGTTGCCTGCTATGTAGATTATGTTGTATTATTTCTGACCAAACCAGAAACTTTTATACCAAATGTGATGCATTTTCTTCACAATATTGGCCCAATGTCTGGATACAAACCAAATATACAGAAAACTGAAATTCTCTCATATTGTCAACCTCCCTTGACTTTTAAAAAAATATACGCATTTAAATGGCAAACGGAATCTCTCAAATACCTAAGTGTGGTGCTCCATAAAGATCTGTCAACAATTTTAGAGAAAAACGTCACCCCTCTTCTTTCCACAATACAATACCTTGTAAAAATGGAATCTTATTCTATATAAGTCTAAGTCAAAGGGCTGAAATTATAAAAATGAATGTTCTGCCCAGATTCCTCTATTCCAAACCGTTCCAATCTCCATCCCCAATTGTTTATTTGATGAGTGGGACAAAACAAACTCAAGATTTGTATAGCAAAGCAAAAAAAAAACCTGTATCCAATTCAAAACTTTACAACTATCAAAAGAAAAGGGTGGATGGGGTCTACCCTGCCTTACTTTATCTCAATATGAAGGTCAATGGAAAAATATTGAATGTAATGTCACACCAGGAGTCCCAATACAATGATATATGATAGATGATGATAGATGGTTGGGTCACATGGAGCAGATGGGTAAAATCTGTACTTTCTACTTGGAAAGAAGTAATCAAAATATATCAAATTAAATAAGGACATGAAAATCTTAAGGTGGTTTGCTTATGACTTAAAGTTTTGCACCAAACAGTGCTGACCTAAGATTTAAGGTTTGGGTTATAAAAGGTTTAAAAATGTTTTACCAGATTGAAAAAGGAAAATCAAATGAAAAGCTTTGAAATGTTAAAAGGAATCCTTTGGCTTAGATTAGACAAGGATTTCTTTAGGTATTTACAAATAAGAAGCTATTACAACCAAGAAACTAAACAAAGCAACACTGACCACTATAAACCTCTAATTGAAATTTTCATAAAGGCATACAAATCAGAACTTTCAAGGGGAATAATAACCAAATTATACAAATGTATCAATAATTTGGCCAATCATACTACTAAATATATTTAAAATAAAAGGGAAAGGAGAGGAAATTTTGCTTTGACAGATGAAGAATGGGAAAACATAAGTACATCCCAATGGGGGCTATAAAATCACATATCTGGAAGGAATTTGGGTGGAAAAATATACCAAAGTGCCCATTAAACACAGGGAAATATTGGGTGTTGGAGGAGGCCCACCACTACCATGTGTTTTGGGACTGTCATGTGATCCATAAATATTGGACAGCAATACATAAAACAATGCAAACTGTCTTTAATATGACCATCACACTGGACTTCAAAACATGTACCTAGGCCTCAAAACCGCTGCAATGGACATAACTAATGGATATCTCTGGAGCATACTTCTGGTGGCAGGAAAAAAGGCCATTACAAACAAATGGACCATCAATCAAAGACTGGTTAGAAATTATAAATGAAATCCGAAAAATGGAAAAAGTTACATTTGGACTTAATTTGAAAAATGACCTCTTTGACAAACTCTGTGTTAAATGGGACTCAAATGCAGGAAATTATGTGCCATAACAGATCATTTTAAATGTAATTTACAACAAGGGATGCAATTTATCTAACCCTGTTCACTCTCTATGTCGCGACTCTCTGTCGCGTTCATTGTTGTCATCAATGTTTATCTCATCAGAAATGCTGAAAAAAAATAAAATTTAAAAAAACAAAACAAATGAGCACACATAATTATGACATCTGCAGAGGTGGGTAGTACTCAGCTGCATTTAGTATATTTGCTTAAGTAACTTTTTGAAGAAATTGTACTACACTTACGTTAATAACATTAAGCAAGCACGAGCGGTTGAGTTAAATAATTAGCGGTTTGTATGTCTATACTTTGGTCAAATTAGCTTTCTAAAAGCCTTTCATTAGTTTGCCTTTCTAATCACAATGTTCGTGTTTCAGCTGGGGACGCCGTGGTCACGCGGAAACCCCTGAAATACCACGCAGCTGTACAGGGGGTCTGCGCATGCGCAGTCATAGAGTGGTCTTCGTGAGTTTTATGGTGGAGGTGGTGATGCCTTAAACCGGGATTTCCTTGAGTGCATAGATTGAAAGTCTTGATTTTTTTTTTTAATAGTTGGACGTGTATGGTTTTTATATTCCCTCCTACGGATTTCGCGTGCTCACAATCCTCCAGCAGCGAACTAGCTCTCTGAACTTAATACTTAAAACTTAAAACTTGTTATCACATATTGCGAGACATTATTTGGCTTACCTGACAACAAAACTTTTCCATTGCTGGCGGAGAATCACTTCTTCAGATCCAATAGTAAGTGAAAGAGTACCCCACCATTAAAAACTGGACGATAAGATAACTCCAAATCAAGTTTGCACGTGGGAGTGAACAGCAGTGTTTGCAGCGCGAAATGTGTCACGTTTCCCTACTTTGGTTGAGTGACTCTGACACGCCCAGTGGGCTCCGACCATAGACCGTATATAGCGAGTGTGACGTCACCCTCAGCGCTCAGATGAGGCTCGCGATGCTCACGGTCACCCAATCTGGAGCCAGGCTCTATGCGCTGAGTAGGATTTTTTTAACGAACAAAATAGCAGGGAAAAATTCAGGATCATGTAGAGCGGGTTAATAAGAACATTTTAAGACCAAGATGAAGAGGATCACTGCAGCAGGTACAGAGAGACGAGCGACAAGATCCTAATGTAAGTATATTGGAACCAGAGTCAGAAGGAGCCGGAAGAGCCTCCTGTTGCTCTTCCCATTTGGCATGCTTAGCTATGTCCATTTCTATATACGGTCTATGGTCCCATCCAGGGGCACGGGGATCCTTAGTGGTACGCGAGCACTTGCCAGGGAAGTATTTAGAATTTCAGATTTGAAAGAAATATGGAATTGAAAGCATTGAATGGTAATTGAATGGAAAATAGTAACCCCAGAAACCCCAGAAAGGGTTGCGGTTCCCTTTTAATAAGACAATGATACGCCCCTTCTCTGAACTTCCACCCCCTTTACATAACCACAATCTCAGGTCAACTCGACCATAAAAGGAACTTAACTAAGCTATCTCAACCAGGCATCTGCATCGTCTCAGATGTCCAACTTGACACCAATTGTCCAAACAACTTGATTAATTTCCAAACAGAGCACATCCTCCAGTACATTCTTCCTAAGTCAGTTCGATCCAGAGTTTAAAACCACCCACATTTCTACTGTTCAAAAATATAATCATTTCTTCTGTGAATAGGAGCAACTCTCCACGGATCAGAATTGTAATTCAATTCCTGCTTGTCTCCCTCGTGATAGATTTAATCTACTGTGGAACATTCTAGACAAAACAATGACATTTCCATGGAGGAAAGCAAGTGGCAGATCCTCCCTGCAAGAACCTATAAATGTTACCAGTGCATTTTTAAACAAACGATCTGCCAAAGAATATATATATTGCTGGGAACAGTGCAACATACCATTATATTTTACAATTTGACCATAATTTTTGGTAAAATCAACTGTAAATTCCTTGTGATGTGACAACACAATCCCAGTCTCTATAGCTGATCAGTTTAAACCAGGCATAGCATTGTATAAAAACATTCTATCAATGTGTACACCATGCAAAAGAAGCAAACAGGCTAACCACAAATGCAGGAAAAGGAAGTGCATATGTATCACTTCATTTTGAACAAAGCCTACACAGCAGCTGCACAATGTAGGTACGTTTTTCTTTTTACTGTGTATCTTCCATTGCAAGGTCATATCAGTAGAAAGACACACAGTCCACACTGAAGGCCAGAGACAGAGATATTTGAGGTTAAAAAGATGTGGGTGAGTGTGGGTGACTCTAGGAGTTCTAGAGTGCACTGAGTGTGTTTATATATATGTGTGTGTGTGTGTGTGTGTGTGTGTGTGTGTGTGTGTACATTTTCAGGTATCTGTCATTTTTTACGTCTACTCGATACTTGTTTTACTCCTGTCAGTGTGTTTAAATGTGTTAAAAATGTTACATTTAACATTCATTTCTATGATTTTAGAACCATTTCAAGCATGATCATAATATTTAAATTTTCTATCATTTTTACACAGTGCAGATGTGACCCCCCTTCACCCCCACACTGACTGTATGTGAACACACACACACACACACACACACACACACAAACACACACAAACACACACACACACCCCAGTACCCCCCTACACTCCCAGGCAAGTATATATGGACACACCAGCTTGTCTGATTCTGTAAGATCTCAGAAGCTAAGCAAGGCCATCAGGTGCCACAGTGGAACACCAGTCACAAAAACTGTTGTTGTGTTCTTAGGCAAGGCATTTCATCCACATTGCTTAGAATGAAAGTTGTGTGCGAGTGATGGTCGTATGGTGCAGGTTGGCAGCTGCGCGTCCTTCAGTCTGCTGCAGGGCAGCTGTGGCTACCATAGTTTACCACCACTGGGTCTGGAGTAAATTAATAATGTTAAGTGTCTTTGTGACATATGTCTGTGAAAAGCGCTATATAAATAAATACTGACTTACTTACATGCTCTCAGAACCTTCCTACACAAACACTGTAAATCCCATAGAACTCCAAAGGAAAACTACAGCTGTGTTTGCATACAGGTCTACAGAAGGTGTAATGGGTTGAGTTGGGATTGAATTGTATACATCACTAATTTTACCTTTTCTTAACAAGAGAAACCTGTAAAAATCCACAACACATGATTTCACATTTTATGGTTTCAAAGCAACCATAAAATGTGTGGTTATAATGGAAGTCACTGGCCTTTAGGGGAAAAAAAATGCCTAAATCAATGCACTATTTTATGACATCCCCAGTCTCTGATAACTCCAACACAAACAAATTAAAATTAGCAGGAAGATATAGAAAAAAAGATTTTGACTCTTCCTGTCAAAAATGGCATTTAAGCAGTTAAAATTTCTAAATATGATAGATTATTTGGTACGTATGATTAGAGTAGAAGTAAATGAAGACACAAAAAAGTTGGATACAAATCTGTATTGCATAAAAATTATATGGCATTCGTCTCAGATGTACATTTTTGTCACAAAGGACCACAGCTGTGATTATTTTAAAGAGGGACATGAGGGATATATCACTGTCATTATGAGAAATTCTGGGAATGCCTCGGGGTTCCCCCAGAGGAGCTGGAGGAAGTGGCCGGGGTGAAGGAAGTCTGGGAGTCCCTGCTTAATCTGCTGCCCCCGCGACCCGGCCCCGGATAAGCAGAAGAAAATAGATGGATGGACTATAAGAAATTGTATGCACATCAGGCATTAGCCTGGCTTATTAAAAATAATAGGGACCAAAATAAGAAAAAGGAAATATGATATGGGGTGGAGACAGCACAAGGGTAGATGTGAATCAAACAAGTAATTCCTACAGGATTCCACTTTCAGCTTCAATAATCTTGTGCTTATGCACATGCATTTTTATGTACTATGTATCACAAAGGGGAAATTAAATTTGTCAACTGGTCAAAAGGTTTTTGCTTTTTTTTTTTTGGTTGAAGACGTCATCCAAGTTCTGGTTAGATTGCTGAGAATTATAATATATAATAACGTTTAGTAGGCTATAATTCACATATAGGATAATTTTGTTCCAAACCAGCGCTAGAGGAAAGTCTGTCCCATCCACCCTCAGCTCCTCTCTGCCCTCCTCTGCTCCTCTCTCCTCCCTGTGTCTCCTCATCATCCTCATCCATTTCAAAATTGAGGAGAGAAATCAAGGAGAAGGAAGTGAGGCAAAAGAAATGAGACACGGCCAGGGTCAGCAAGAGCCGAAAGTGCCTGCATGAGTCCTCACACATTTCCTGCAGAATTGAGGAGAGGAATCAAGAAGAAAGTGAGGAAGGAGAAATGAGACGCGGCCACAGCCTATGAAGTAAAGGCACCAAACTGCATATGTTCTGTTCCCCTGAAACTGGTGCCTATACTTGGATCTACTGGATAGATCTATGTCTTGACTGTAATTAGGTGCTACCTGCTTTCCCACTTCCTTCACAAAGGTTTAACACACAAACCCTGCATATTTTCGAGTTCTCCTGTGTTTAAAAAGTGTGTTTTTAAACTCCATACACTTTCACTAAAATAATTTGGATGTTTTCAATCCTGGAATTGCCCATCTCTATTGAACAAAGGTAGTTGTTAACTTGAAAACTAACACTACATGACGTAGGGTTGAACAGAACATTTTCCAACACTTTGGAGATGTAGAATTATTCAAACATCTGAATGAAACAAAGCACAGCTTGGGTATGTTTTGAGGAGGTAACATCACATGACTTAAAGCTCACAAGAGCCAAATTTGTGTAATAGTGTCACAGTGAGGAACAGGAGGACACTGGACATACTTCTCTCTATCATGGAGACTCACTCTCCAACAGTCTCCTACAGCTCCACTCAAACAGAGATACAGAACTACATTCATACCCACTGAACAGCTCAGAGCCTTTACTGGATGATGAGGGAAAATGTAACAAGGAAATACTGATATTAAGAAAAGAAAACTGCGAGGGGTCCTTGGAACAATCTGCCCTAAAAACAGGTTGCAAAGGTTAAATAAAACATCATGGACACAAATTGTTACAAAAGCGTGACACTGACAATGGCTGTCGACCAATCACAGCGCGTTGTTGTGCTGACGTAACGTAACGCAGTCTGGTCGGGCTTTTGGCTCCAGCAGCTTTGGGAGTTGTCTGGCAAATGTTTATTGGGGTCTATGATAAGAGCCCATCCCCTGCTTTACTTCACATAATATCAGCATGCGAGAGAGTCAGTGCACATCGCAACTCAACCATCAAGTTTATTGAAAAGCTACCGGGGAGCAAAGGGTAAGTAGCTAGGGCTAGGCTACCTTAAATGACCCGTGGATTGTACGTGGTCTGACCCTCAAGCCTGTTTATACTAGTCATACAATTGTAAATAACTTTGAAGATATTTTTGTCGCCATGGAGGCAAGTGTTTCAGCTCATAAGCCATCGCTTCTTTTTCATATACTACCCTTCCTGCAAGTGCATTCCACGGTGTCAATCACATGATTCAAGATAGTGTCAGTATGTAGTTGTAGTGTTTAGATAAGTATAAATGTTTATATATCTTGAGTTATTTGTTACTTAAAAGAAAAACTACATACACGTTTTAATCAGGCTACGACTACTGAAAGGATTGTTTCATGTGTCTTTCTCTGTTATCTCAGGCCATGGCTGGGTGGCTACCTATGATTGGAATGACGGCTCTCCCACACCTGGGAGGACTCTATGGTGGCTATGTTACACGCAAAGAAGTAAAAACCTGGTATCCAGCATTGACAAAACCCTCATGGAGGCCACCGAATGCTGCATTTCCAGTAGTATGGACCTGTTTGTACACTGGCATGGGGTATGTCCCAGGACCTTTTAGTTTTTAATCTTATCCTACATTAATTTACTTTGTCCTTTTCGTAAATGTTGCAGTTATGGCTCCTACCTAATTTGGAAAGAACTTGGTGGATTTACTGAGGAAGCGCTAGTTCCACTGGGCCTGTATGGTCTTCAACTGGCATTGAATTGGGCCTGGACTCCTATCTTTTTTGGTGCTCACAAGCTTAAATGGGTAGGGCTACATTTACAAATCATTTTTGCTAATTTATATCCTACTGTACTTATTTTCTATTTTGATAATAATGCTAATTTCATCTCATTACATACATTAGGCTCTTATGGAGATTGTGCTACTCACTGGCACTGTGGGAGCCACTATGTGGTCCTGGTATCCCATAAACAAAACTGCCACTCTGCTCCTGGCTCCCTATCTGTCTTGGCTGTGTCTCACCACCTCCCTCAACTACTGCATCTGGAGAGACAATCCCGAGGAAGGAAAAAAAGAAGAATAAGGGATGGTTTTTCTATTAATTTTGGCATTGTAGATGGATTTTTGTATTGTACACTAAACAATTTTATAAGATAAATTGTTGCACAATGTGTGTTATATAAATTGACAAAAAGTACATTTGTGTCCTGACCATATCAGAATCCATATAACAGCTTATATACATGTAATATATAAAAATAATCTTCACCATATACTTTATGTAAAAGGAAAAGCATACAAGTTCATAATAAAGTGCCTACCATGTTACAGCTTTGCACCACTCATTGTAAACTATATTTTTCCAAGCCAGACGTTTGTTTACATTGTTCTGTTTGTGAAATCTGAAAATAAGTAGTTTGCAAATATTAGAAATACTAAAATTCACATTTTAGTATTTCTAATATTTTCCCGCATTATGAAGTAAACACCCAATATATGCTCTATATAGTGAATAATGGGCTAATTTCATCAAAGTTATCGGTCAAAGCCTCAAAAGTAGAATAAAGATCCATGGTCAAAGCGAGCAAGGGCACAGTGAAGGTTGGCACTGGCTTTGCCCGGTTTGTTTTGAATCCACTACCCGAGTAAGCTCTCACTATTAAAAAAGTTGTTACAGTACTGTTTTAAGACTGTTACAGTCTTAAAACATTCCTGGATCCCAGGATCTCATTATTATTATATTGCTCTAAACTCTGAGTACGCCTTACACAACAATAACAGACAGGTGCGTAAATGACGTTTGAGCTTTGGTGGCTGCCGTACTTGTGCAACCTTTAAATCGTTCCCCTCAGACTTTTCCCTGAGGTTGCTATAGCCGCTTTCTTCTCACATGCACATATCGGAAAAAACATGAGCGGACCTACCGTAAAAAAGAGTTCTTCTGGGCCTTCTGGAGTGATTCAGTGGGTCACCTCCGCTTGTCGGTTTGCTACGGACAGAAACGACTTTAGAAGGTAAAATGTTCAGACATATAAAAGGAAAAAGGGGAAAAAAAAAAGATGTTAGCATTTTGCTAACTGGTGGCATGCTACGGTGTTTGCCCTTGCGTGGATAAAACTCAGTACAATGCAGCGTGTAAGTGAGTATAGCTAGAATTTTATGAAGGTAGACATTGTGAAGGTACATTGTGACATTTAAAAACTATTAATTCTGTTCTCATTGTCTCTTCACATTGTAGGGTTAATTGTCATCTAATTACTAATGAGATGCATAATCTTGTTTATCAAACCAAGTATATTCAGTGATCAATTTTGATTGCATATTAAAGGAATCAACCTTCTTCTGTCTTTCAGGAATCTTTTGGTGAATCTCGGGTTGTTTGCTGCCGGTGTTTGGGTTGCTAGAAATCTCTCAGATTTTGATTTGATGTCTCCTCAGCCTGTGACATAACCGTCACAAAAACACAAAGGTAAATCTGCACAAGGTTTTTAGCTAATAAAGTAACATTATTCTATACTGTGTGCCTCACCATTTGTTTTGTTTTCTTTGTATAGTTCAAGAGTGACAAGAGGGGATGCACATGTCTCTGCTTGGCATGACAGCAAAAAAACCTTTATTCTTAATTTTTTTTTTACATTTATGTATGCATTTTTTTTTTTTTTTTAGCTTTGAGAGGTATTATGGCAAATTAAATGAATCTTTTTGTTAACATACAGGTATTGATGTAATGATAGCCACACAAGAATTTATTGTTTCAGCAACACAAAACTATTTATCAGCAAGAAAAAAATCTCTATCCATTTCAAGAAGTTTAGACCTGTTTACTCAAGTGTTGGCTGTAGATTTAGGATTAAAACCTGCTCTCCTTTATGACGTTAACTGTGCGAGTTCAGAACAGGTGCATCAGTACTTGACCTTCCTGCAGTCCTCCCAGATGGTGTCAAAATCACTGTTCACAATGGATCTAAATGGCAACACTCTGATAGTAAACCAAGAGTTTTCTTTATTACACTTGAAGGAAATATTAAGTTGCAGCAGTATAGTGGTAGTTGATGTGTCTCACTCGCTAAAAGCACCTGTTTTATTTGAGCCATCTAGAGGAGAGTTAATGAATATGGTACAAAAACTACAGCTCATAATTCAAGGATATAAGCAACCCAGTGATGCACCCACACCTCTTTATGTTGACGAGCAGTGTAAAGACTGGAATCTCTGTACAATCTTTGGTGCATTACTGGGTTATCCAGTTACGTACTGGTTTGATCAGAACAAGAGCTTTGAGAACTGTCTATCTATGACCCCTTTAGTGGTTACTACAGCTTCAGCAACACGGCGGACAGATACTGCCAGTCACAGCTCTTGTCTGTTCTCTTTTAGTGTCCCAGTAGATTTGTTTCCGAGGTCAAAGTCTATCCTTAAATGCTGGAAAAATAGACTTCAAGAGCGTTTTGAAAAGCAGCATGTGCTTACAGATCTCACTATCTGTCAAACAACTGTGACAATGGCATCAGTTTGTCTTTGAGTATACAATTCTAAAATGTATAGTTATAATTGATCAAATAAATGGGATCCAGTGTTAAAACATTTATTGACTCCAGTTTTTAATGCAGTTTGAAAATGTAATATTTTATTTTAGAATATCTACATGTCAAAAATGCCTTTTAGATATATAAAATATTCCTTTTTTCTGCATAAATATACTTACAGTATTAACAAGTGATTGAACCTTTTTGGTATTACAAGTACTGTTAAACATCTACCAAAAACAAAGGGTTCCATTGCTTGCCCGACCTATACATATTTTAAAATGCATCAGTTTACACATACCCAAGTAGGATAAGAAATACAGTTGCTAATCAGTAAATAAATATGATGTAGTTCAAGTCCACTGTGATCATAAAGGTTGAATTAAAGAGAGCACTTCTCCACAACGACCACTGACTTTGATCTGAGCTAAGTGGTCAGCTCTTGTCGATCCAATGTTGATAATAGCAACAGGGATTTTTCTGTCCTTTGCTGCTAGTAAAAATCTGTAACCCGAGTAAACCTAAAACAGAATAATGTTAGTGCATGTGACTCTTGGGAAAACAATGCCAGATTAAAATAAAGTCACCACTTGGAAAATTGTGCTGGCCCTTGATGTTAGGTATAACTGAGGAAAAATAGAGAATACCTCCATGATGAACATTCTTATGTTTTCCAAGGTTCAGGTTGTCCAAAAACAACCTGAATGGCCAGATTATTCCATTGATTTCTTTTCTCTACCTCTTACTCATTTGGTTACATTCAAATGGTGACTTTTTTAAAATCCAGGCATTATAATACAAGCTTGATATATACGTACCTGTAAGGAGGAACCAACAACAAGAACAGCATCTGACCCGGCAAGTTTTTCATGGACAAACTGTACTTTTGTTTTGCTCACAGTGTCACCAAAAAATGTAACATCAGGCTTGAGTACACCTTTGCAGTGCTCACAGGAGGGGACTCTGAAATGCAGAACCTGATTATCCTCTAAAACCACATCTCCATCTGGTGCCACTTCTCCTGCATGTGCTGTCCAGTCTGGATTAAGAGCTTCAAAACGCCTTTGAAGATCTTCCCGGGCAGAAATGTCACCACAACCAAGACATATCACTCTAAAAAGATGGGCAGACTTTAAGTCAACATAACATTAAACACTTTGTCTCTATAAACACTTTAATACTCATGAAATGAATTTGTGCAATCAATCTCAGTCCTATATATAACTAGTTGGCCTTAAGAAATGTTAAAACCATTGGGATGGCAATGGCTCAGTAATAAGCATTCACCAGCAAATCTTAATTTTGTTATTCAAGTTCACATCAGCACATACTTTCCTTGGCAAAAACAATTTACCCACCTTATAAATGAATGTGGTGTATGAGTGATTGGTGGTGGTTGCAGAGGCTGTGTGCGCAGATTGGCAGCCTAATCTGCCCTAGGGTAATTGTGGCTTGTCATGACTCAATGTGATTGATTATTTTTGGTATCTTCTTGAAAGTGCTATAAATTCATTACATGCTTTTATACCATATGGAAACATACCTGTGAGTGCATCCATGCAGCTCAGTGAGTCTGTTTTGTCCTGCTTTTGAGTGAAGAGCATCTACATTTTGTGTGACCAGCCAGTGCAGTTTGCCCCTTTGTTCCCACTGTTGCAGTGCCCTGTGTGCAGTATTGGGCTGATGTGAGGAGAACTGGGGCCACCCAACAAAGTTTCTGGCCCAGTATCTTTGACGGGACTTCGCGCTGCGTATAAACTCCATATGCTCCATAGGGCGTCTGCTGGTGCGTGCGTACAGTCCCACTTTCTCAGAGCGGTAGTCAGGAATCCCAGACTCTGTGGACAGTCCTGCACCAGTCATAACAAACAGGTGTCTGGCCCGGGACACAAACTCTTGAAGTTGTTCCACAGACTGAACATCTGTGGTGCAGCAGGGTGGGACACAGTTTAACACACCTGAGGATGTTCTGTTTCTAGATGGTGTGTACAGAAGCAGGGACCGTAACAGCAATCTCATCTACAGGAAGAACAAAACATGTGAGTTATGCTCATTTATATAAATGTACAAAACCATGACGTTTATAAAGACACAGCTAACTTAATAAACCAACAATCACTTTTTCTTTTTTTTGTGAGGATAATAGCTAATTTATACATTATATATTTGAACTTAGAATAAGCCTATTCTAAACAGGTTAGTTATAACATAAACACGCTAATCAGCCAGTAGAGGGAGACAAAGAATTCAAAAGTAGAACACTTATGAAAGCATACACTATTATAGCATAACATATGCTATGATATTTTGCAAAATTCCACCATTTCATCTTTTTGCAACCCCAGAGCTGTAATTTCCAGGGGCTTTAAACTGTATGTCCCCAGCTGTGTATAACTGCACTCTGTGTCATCTATGTAAATCTTTTCTGTAATTTATACTCCTGGCATTGATTTAACTTTTATTGCACATTTTATCAGTGACAAATTGATAAATAATAAATATTTGGAGGGGAAACAATTTTAGAATGAATATGGCGCAATAAATATTTTATTTGTTCACCTTCCTACAAACCGAGCAAACCTGTCAAACTCACTGCCTTATTCTACCTTTTTCATAAAGAGAAATTAAACATTCACGAATCAACAAAGCAAAGTAACGAAACGTACTTACCGTCCGTAACATATCAAGCTATTCTCTTTGTCCCTGTTATCGGTTAAACAACAGTTAAGTAAGAAACAAAATGTGTTTGCAGCGGACTTGAATAACACGGTTGTAAACCCAGGAACGTCCATTTGGCAGCAGTACCACTACCGGAAATACCAAATTTAATGATGCACCAGGTCGCAGTGCACACCGGTATTTGTTGTCATTTAACCATTGAAGATGTTTTAGGTCCGAGCCAAGCCCCGGAGTCTAAAAATGACCGCCCATTCAAGTCAATGGACCGAACTCAATGGCGCATAACCATGGATCTAGCGCATAACCCCAGATTAGCTTAGCCCGGCTAGGTACTTTCGGCATGCGCAGTAGTGCTCTTTTCTCCCGCGGGCACACGCGAATGCACGCAAACGCACGCACGGAGCGGATGCGGAGTTTGCAGGGTGTGGTGTTTGCAGGGTGTGGTGTATACAGGGTGTGGTGTATACAGAGTGTGGTGTATGCAGGGCGCAGGGTCGCGGGATGGGGGAGACGAGAGCCGATCAGCGCCGCTTTAATTTTTACTTTTTCTAAAAGATGTATTTATAATGTGATCAAAATGAGCTGACTGGCACATTTAACTCTTGAAAAGCAAAATATGAATAACAATAAAAAACAAAACTGTTATTTTTGACGAGTTTATTGTTTGCAAGACATTTTTCTACAAATTCTCTTCAGTGTTGTCTTTAAAAGATGCTGCATATGTCCTTACCACATAACTCCAGAAGATCTGTCATGAGATTAAATAAAAATAATAATTCACACATTTTTTCCATTATACTATTGCACTAGTTACTGACCTGAATGTGTGCAGTTGAAGACAGTTTCTGCATGTTGGAAAAACTGTTCTCCAAGAATTGAGCGATAGTCTTTGTGGCTTGTGTGGACAAAGCACTTAGTGGCATCTTTAAACAGTAAATCACTCTCTTCATACTGATGTGACTCAAACAGCTTAAACTCAGAATCAGGATTAGCTGCAAGAGCCTCCTAAAAAACAATGTTACAATGAACACATTTTCAGTCTTTGCCCATTCAGTCATATTGATTTTTATATAATGTGGTAAATAACATAATTTTCTGACAGCCCAATTGTCCAAACCACATACTTTTCCTGATATTTGGCTGTAGACCTCTGACTTAAGAAGCAAGTTCACCATTGACAATTTGAAATGATTGAATCTTGATTTAAATGTGATTAATTGCACTACTCTACCTGAGACTTCATGAGGAAGTCGTAAACTCGAGCAGTAAGCACTGGTCTGGTCATTACAGTGTTTGGAGGAATGACACCCAGGTTACAGGTCTCCCACTCTGACAGAGGGGCCCGGTGACCTTCGGCACACAACAGCTCAAAGTCTGCAGAAGTCCATCCCTGAGCCCAGCCACTGGAGCTTAAACCTACAGACCAAACCATAATTTAAGTTAATATAAATCTCTGTATATTAATACATTCAATTATTGAGTCTATTACTGAGAATATTGGCTTGGAGATTATGCTGTTCCAGAAAAGCTACTTCACCATAGCTTTTTCCAGTGGGATCACCAACCAAGCACCTACAAAATAAGATACGCAAAGTGAGCATGTCTTTCTCTTCATAAGTGGTCACTTTTAAATAGTGCTAACTAACTAAGATCAAAGCACGGACCTTAAAGCGCCCATATTTCCATAATAGCGTTCATTGTGGTTATGAGCACAGCGTTTGGAGGGAGCATCTTCAGTTCCTCCCAGACACACTTTACACAGGTTACCCTCAGAGCCAGGCAGACATCCTTTCCAAAACACCTCACTGTACACTGCAGAATCAGGGCCAGAGGTATTCACTTTAAGTTTTAAAATGCTCTAAAATTATTGTAACAATTTTTTGCAACAATACAGTTTTTGTAAGTTTTGTATTCTATTGGATCATTTTTGCTAAATATTTTTTTCTCAATGTATGTAATGTATTTGTTATTCTAATGTTGCACATTTTCAAAATAACGCCTCTGTTAATAATTAGTTTGTTGACATTATATTGTCCACCTCTAACTGAGAAATTGAACCTTGGTCTGGATTGCAGAAGGAGGTGTTGTGCTCCAGGCTCAGGGGGTATCTATAAGGCAGAAGCCATCCTGCTGGGCTGTACATGTAACTGTGACAGGAGCGTCGGCTGCCCAAGTTTCCAATGAAGATGCTCCGGCTGACTCTTTTAGCTACTGCTATGCCCATGAGTGATGGTAGGACTGTAAAAGAAAAAGCGTAATTAAAAACAGTAGATATGAAGAATTTATCATAATATAATCATAATTATATTTCACCGTCAGTCTCCAAATGTGTTGCTCCTTCTGTTGCAGACAAACATTTTACGCCTGGAAGAAACGTTAACAATAACAATATTGCATATTATTAAATCATGCAATGTATAAACACATACAAATTCTGATCAAAATTTTACAGAAAATATTTTAATAAAGAGCTTACCATAATACTCTGTGACTACAGGGACAAGGCCACATTTTCCAGCGATAAATGTGTGAGTGGCATCCAGTGAGGCTGCATCCACCTCATCTCTCTGGAACACCAAATTAAGTTTTGACATTATATTAAGTATATATTATTACCACAATCTACTACATACTATTTACCTTAATCTTTTCTACACAGTCTCCCATTGAGGCTGCTCGGACACACACCAGAGGATCTGACTTGATGCTTAGAGCCCATTGCTCACATTTCTTCTGTTCTGCTTGACTGATACAGCACCATCGGATCACACTGTCCTCAAGAGAGCTCCCTATACACACGCACGCACAAGCACGCACAAACACACACACACACGCACCCACACCCGCACGCACACGCACACGCACACACACACACTTCATTAGGCCTTACATTCACCATAGAGCTGCTCTGTATGTCCCTGGTCACATCCACATACCAATGAGATTAAGCACCTTCATGTCCAAGTCCTTTGAGGAGAGCCACATAGTCCAGCCCCAGCACCTGGCTGATGTCCTCATCCTCCGTCAAAACAGCAAGTTTATCTGTGACATCTTTGAAAAGAAGATCACTCTCTCCAAAAGCAGAGGAGTTAAAAAGTTGGAACCGAAGCTTCTCTTTTCCCTTTGGCCCAAACAGCATCTGTGGTATCAGACAAAAGGAATAATTAATAATTGAATTAGTAAATTAGTTTGGAATATAAAACTCTCTATGATGTATGAATTTGTAACGGTGCACTACATAACTTCTTCTGATTAAATGTATGTATGTATGAGTGTCTTGCCCAAGGACACAACAACAGCATTCATCTATGTGAGCTAGAATTGCACCTCCAACCTGTGGGTAAATGGATCTGACTGCTCATTCAATTGTTTTTTATGTTGCATGTTTTTCCAGTATTTTTACACACATTTTTTA
>KN497528.1:36161-50442 GCA_000787155.1 Scartelaos histophorus | reverse complement strand
AAAAATATATTTATGCATTACCCACTGTAACTTATAGTTTTGGAACTATCAGTGATTCATTTTGCTCTGGCTAGGCTGTCTAATGCAATAGTATTAACAAAAATGATTTAGCATTTTTAACTGTATATGACTGGTTGCTATATATTTAACCACTCACATATGGAAATCTATTCTTTTGCCTCCAGGTTACGATAACAGATTTCTTTAATTCATTCATTTCATTACATTTAATTTAGCATTGTTGGCATGCAGCATTTTAACACATTTATGTCTTGTATGATTCTCATTTTACCCATAAATGAAACATGGAAAGAGTCTGCTTTAATGCAGAGTCAAAATCCAGGAGCAAAGGGGAGTAAGTAAAGTTGTGCTACCAGGGGAACGCCAGATGTTCTGTACAGTCAAGTCCCTAAAGAAGCTTTTATACTGCAAATCAGATTCCCCTATAATAAAAATGCTAATGTTGTTCTTTAGTTTATTGAATTTGATAGATTTTTAGCTTAGCTTGCATGGGTTTGCAAAATTGGGGTTTGCCAAAAAGTATTCCAAAACTGAACTTTAAACTTCACTTTTTTCTTACTTTTTAATTTAGCCGTTTGTTTTTGTTTTATTTTTTGATTATTCAGTGTCTCCAAACAAGCACAAATGAGAAATGCGGATAATTTTGCTCAACTTTACATAATTTCACAACAAAATATGAATTCATTATGGGAGTATTAAAGACAAGAAAAATGGTGGCAATTTGTGCTTTCTGTCTCCTCCTGGTGACAGATTATAAACTGTTTGCTTATTGTGCACTGACACTTGTCAAACCTGCTGGCAAAGTTGTAACAAATCACATTTTGTGCAGGATTTGCACGCCAAAGCCATTCCTCAGTTTTCTCCTGGCTTATTTATTTCATTCCCCCAGGTGTAATAAATATCATGGTAATAATCTTGGACTGAAGACAGCATGAGATGGCTCCGAGTGTTTAAATGCCACTTAGGAGATGCAGCAGCCATTCTTTGGGCTATCAAGCTGTCAGCGTGCTTGTTGTGGTTTATGCAGTAACTTGTGACAAAAAACGTACGAAGACCTTTGGGAAAATATACAGCTTTAATATGGTTGAAAATCAAACGCAAATGCCTCTTTGAAAGTCCATTTAATCAGTTTAACAGGCAAATCGGGGATGTGCTGAATGTGCATTGGCAGTATTTGGGTAGTCGCTCATGCAAAAGAGGTAGTTCATTTACTGTCAAATAACATACTTGAAACATTTAAAAAGAAGAACATATTAGACCAAGTAATACTTGCCTATAAGTATCATTTCCATAAGACAGCAAACCAGAAGCTACAATCTTAAATCTGAAAAACATGTGTCCTTAATGTGAGTGGGCTTGCATCTCCACAAACCGGACTCTTTCCTGATGTGGAAGAGGACTGCCTCATGCTTGTTGCTATAGAAATATGAATAATAAAAAAAAAAAACTTGTTAAATAATAACAATTTTATTTAGTGCATTAAGATAAAATGTGACCTTTGCATCGGGTCAGCAGAGTAGCTATGCACACACATCATAATATATTGTGATCATTTCTCCGATGCTTGCATAGACTTTCTAATCCCAGCTATTTTTTGTACAGTTTTTAATGTAAGCAAGTGATCCCATGATCCAGTGTTTCTGGTGGACCTCATCCCTGTGTCTGGGTGTATCCCTCCATCTGCTCTGGGGGCCTCTCTGAGCTCACACATGCAGTGGGCACCGGCGCACTGCCAGAGCACCACACTGCCAGAGCACCACACTGCCAGAGCACCACACCATCTCAGACCTCAGCAGAGCCAATTAAATACAGTGTTAGAGCAGTTCACCTCCAGCACCATGCTGCAGTGACCTCTTCGGTTAGGCTATCATCGAGTCTACACACATTTTAAGCATTGAATCATTCTGAGGACAAAAAAATATGTAAAAGATCGAGTGATGAAAGTATGATGTAGAATGTCATTTTTGAAACTTTGCTCCTGGAGTGTTTCTTTTGAGCTAATGTCACTTATACTAACAATATGGCGCAAATGTTTTAGCTTTATTCACTTTGCAAGCACATCTTATTGTTACTTTGCAGGTGATCCCTGGTAATGTGATGCTAACTGTAGGCACTGTTCTGTCCAAAACTGTGTTCCTCAATTTCAACTTTAATCTGAGCTTTATCCCACAATCTGACCATAAAGAATTAATTTAGCTGGAACATGTTAGCCTATTTGTGGTGTTAAACAAGTGACAAGAGTTAAATAACATTATAGTCACAAGCTAGTTCGCATTACCAACAGTTTTTCAGCAGAACCAGCAGCCTCCTCAGCCTCTCTCTTCCACCTCCCTCACCGACAACATTGTCTGTGCCTTGGAGACAGAAATGTGTTTCATTACTGACCATAAAAACATCTATTTTTCATCTATCTTCAATATTTTAATTCATTTCCACACAGTTAAATATTGTGCCTGGAGTACTGTTATGCAGTTTCCATTTTCCAGCACCTCCGATGAATATGTAACAAAAATATTCCGGAGGAGTTTTAGAATGCAAAAGTATGGGGCTTTATAGTGCCAATTGCTGATGCATGGAAAATCCCCCAGCAGAAACCAGACCTAAGAGAATTATTCCTGAATAATATTTTAATATGGTGCCCCAAACACTTGAGTAGAGCGTTGGCTTCTTTATTGGCATGGCTCCTCTGAGGAAGAAACCAACGCTGTGTTCCAACCACCTCAATCTTCTTTGTCACATTCACTTCAGCTGCAGTCATGGCTTGAGGACACAGAGTGGCTGGTGTTGTCTCATGGCCCACTAACCCTCTCTCTGGGGTTCATATGCCAACGCCAGACTGTGGAATCGTCTGCAGCGTGCTTGAGATATCGCGCGAGGCATTATTGGAGTCAGACAAGCGATTTATGCTGCAAATGGCTGCCTCGTGGTGCCACAAAACCAAATAAAATTTCACAAAGACAGAATATATTGGGCGTGGTGAAAACAAGCTATACTATTTCAAATATCTGAAAATAACTGGGATGGAAATGGTTGATGGTTCTATGGGAATTTGAACAGTGTGTGGTTGTAATAATAAACACACCAAAGATCTGGTCTGTCGTGTTGCTTTGGTCGTGGGAATTATTTGTGTCTCCAAGGAGTCTAAAATCCAAGATACTTACAAAAAAATGGACAACGATTTAATAGACTGGTAAAAAAAGAAAAGAAAAAAATGGTTTCATGAACTAACTAACTGCACAGTGTGTTCCAGCCCAAAACTGAAATGAGCACAGAACATTTCAGAAATGGTAGTTGTTATGGGGTGTTTCCACTATCTGTAAGTATTTTATTATTAATTAGTATAAAAACCTAATATAATAGTAACATTGTACTTTTTTCATTGTTATTTTCTGATCTGTATTATAATGTTCCTCATTAAAAACATACTTAGGGTAGTGTTCTGATTCATTCAGGCGTTTAACACACAAACCCTGCATATTTAGCTCCTCTATCAAACCAAAAAACACTAAGTAAAATCATTTGGATAATTTCAGCTCTGGAATTGCCCATGTCTATTGAACTAATGGTAAAATGTTGCTGTAAACAAAGTGGAACAAAGCATTTTGAGCTCATATTTGACTGTGAAGGAAACAAAACACAACTTCAGGAAAGTCTTGATGAGGTAACAACATTTCAACCTGACTAAAGCTCACGGGTGTGTAATATGCAATCTTTAAAGCCACAGTACTTATCCATCTATCAAACTGTTGTTGTGTTTCGAAACCTTGTTTTAATTTTGTATTTTCTTGGAATACAGATGCCATGACACCTCCAGAAAGTTACACACTGTATCTTTAATGATCATAGATGGTAAAAGCCCATATTTATCCCTGCGAACCGTGTGTGGCTGGAAGTGGAAACCATTTTGTTTGCTAACGAATTCAGTTTTACGTATTTTGCTCATTTATTATTAGTGACAGTGTTTACACAAAAATAAAGACTAACGCACAGAGTTGTACTATTTTTTTTCATGGGGTCATTTTAGTGTAGCTCTCTTCTGCTTGCTTTCCCATACTCTGCCTGGGTCTCTCCTAGGAGTGCAAAAAGACAATCCAGATATTAGAGGGCTCTCACAGTGGGAAATGAGTGAGACAAAGTAAAAAGCAATGCAATCGAACCCAGGCTTTAATAAGGCCTCTTGGGTTTGCCTGGGTAGGAGGAAACCTGCAGTCTACTGTACTCTATTGTGGTACAGCTACTTGGCCCTTTACAAAAAGAGAGAGTCCGGATGGTACAATGCAAGGACATGCAGAATTAGGTGGAAAGATGACACCAAAGACAAAAGGAGGGTGAGATCCATGTCAGATTTCATATTCCGGTCACTGCCTGTCACTTCATTGAGAAATAGTGATTGAGTCTGCATGGAACCTGCCTGTTTGGGATTGTCTTTCTGGCAACAAAATCCTGAAGGGTTTCTCATTCATTTAGTAGACCGGGGTAGATTTGAGTGTAAAAGGTATTTTTGTGTTTCAAAAGAGGGGAGGTTGTGGGATTTTTTTTGTTTTGTTTTATGTTTAATGTATTATTTTAAAATTGAAAAAAAGATTTGAGCGTAAAAGTGGAGATCTTGGACAAGAGGATGGCCTTTCTGCTTTGTACATTGCTCACGGACTTTGAATTTCCTTCGAGATCAATAAAATATCTATAAGATATTCAACTCAGTCCTCATGTACTGATGTATGCATTTACTGTGTGTGAGACGAAAGATTGACTCAGCTACTAAGTGGAGTTATATGGCAAAACTGGAGTAAATCTGAAATATAAGATGCAAAAAAAAAAAAAAGGGATGAAGAGAACAGAATGCCCAGTGCTGAAGAGTAATGAGAGGATTGCAGACAGAGATGCGGCGATCTTTGCAGTCCACCCATCTTAAGGACACGTGTCAATATTTAGTGTAGTAATAATACATCTCCCTATACTGCATAAAAAAGTCAACCAAAAGCTTCTATATAGCTTCACTTCAAAAGAGCGGATCTCATTTATAGAAAGTTGGGTAAGATTAGCACAACAACAGTTTTTGGATGTTTGATGGAACTTTGTGCTTTGACATTCTTCAGGCTGTCGGCAGCGTTACACATCCTGTTTCCTTGTCACTTTAAAGGGTCGTCCTGTACTCCGTTCTAGACAACTTTGCACTGAGGCTAAAAAACTTTGTGAAACTCGAACTGTTAAATGATTCAACTGCATTGTCACTTGATTTATGGCTTTGTGTTACCCAAGTATCTGGTTATGTAAACTGTGTGTTCACATTTACACTGTCCATTTCAGAATGAAGATCTTCTTTTTTTTTTTTTAATATATATGATTTACAAATTACAAAGTAAAGATGTTGCTATAGAATAAATTGAAGTAACACAAGATTTGTTAGAAGAGACAGAGACTGGAGGTCTAATGCAAGAGAAGCTTATTTGCAGTACGTAATCCAGAGACATGAACCCTCAAGACAGTGTTGTCCATTTCAGTCCAGTCCAGTTCAGTCTGTATATGCCTCACTAGAAGGGAGTTTTATACCTGTGTTTTCTTTATCAGACATATTCAGATTTTACATATTACACATCCTAAAAACTTCTTTTACAAACACTATTCTGGGACTACACCATTACTGCTACTGCCATTTTCACTACATCAATGCTACAAATATATTCTCAAAAATAACATGATACAGTAATTATGAAAAGTGAATTACCCACATCCTTTTGTTCAGATTTATGGCGCCCAGTAGCTCTTTGGATATAATCCCATATGATTATAAATAGTTTCTAATTAGCTCCTCCAGCCATGGGCAATAGAGTTACACTATAGTGTCTGTGTAAGAAGTGCTGTTAAAAAAAAAAAGTCAGAAAAGAAAATCCCTCTTAGATTTAATTTACTTTTACCCCCAAAGCAGGATTACTTTAATATTATAGGTTCAAAAATAACCTTGCTTTGCAAACACTTTTGGTTCAAAGTGACATTTAAAGGTTAACCTGACCTTATGACATAAAGTGGTAAGAGCATGAAAGTTGTAAAGGTCTTTTTATACGTTTAAGTTGTTTATTGTACATAATAAACAATGAAGAATAAGAAATATGAGTTCTCAACTAAGCTCATGCTACCAGAATTTTTAACACAAGACACAGCACTCTGAACATCTCTTGTTTTTTTGTTTTTTTTTCAACTGAACAATCTTACACACAGTGGTAGAGAATCTAATCAAAACATGTTTACTAAATTATCAAAGTTGCTAATGCAGTCTCAAAATAGTATAAAATCTAAGGGGATTCTACCGAAAGTGTTCTGAAATGTAAATCTACAATACAAGCCTAAAGAAAACATTAAACATTAAACATTTACTGTTCTGTCAAATACAGTCAAATACAGTCATGTGTATATAGGCCTTGCAGATAATCATATATAAAGGGTTATATAAATATGTTATCTTCCTGCTCAGAAGTTGCAAAAGTATTTCACATAGCATCTGCCCAATGTTTGGTTAGTAACAGTTGTTATACATCTCAAAGCCCTTTTACAAAATTAGGTTCATGTTTTATTGCAATTTTGAAAAAGGTGTTTCTATTAAAAGTCTAAAATGACATCTACCTCTCTGTTGTCAAAGAAAATTACAGTGTAAATGAGTTCGAGAACAGTCACATACACACACAAAAGTTACCTACACTAATCCTGAAAGTATTCTCGTCACTTTGCTTCCTATGGAAACCACTAATGGATGAAGTGGGACCTGTTGAGCAGACAACAGTCTGCTCTGGTTTCACGTTTCTTTCTTTCTTTATTATATTAATACCCTCCATCTGTTCACCTGACACGGCATGCTGTTATTTTGCACCTGCCAATACCACTGTATCTCATGACTTATGATGAGTCAGCTGGCTTAGCCAATTGTTTATTTATCTTGTACTATAACACATTCGGTTCAGTCTATTTGGGCAGTGGCTGGCTTTTTGGGGGAAAGAATATAATAGGCTCGGTAGTTTAAACTTTTGATTTCAAATAACCTTACTTACTTTCTTGTTTGTTAAAAATGCAGACATATTGTGCTGGTGTATGGTATTGAGCTTATCCATGTGTTATCAAAATGCACTTCAGTGTTTCCTCTGACAGAACAAATGTAGGCAACTATATTAATACCATTTGTACAATCCCAGCACTCAAAGCGCTTTATATCTAACAACTCAGCCATCCCCACCCATATACATGAGTGTATGCGGATAGTGAGAGTGAGGTCAATATCTTGCACAAGGACACAACAACAGCATTCATCTGTGGCATTGCACTGCTAACCCTGCTAACCTGTGGGTCAATGAATCTGAACACTGTATCAACAATACTTATGTCAAGAACGGGATTCGAACCCCTGTCCTTCGGATCACAGGAGGAGCACATTTCCAACAGAGAAACGCTGTCTCAAAACTGTGAAAGAGAGAGGCATGGTCAGAATGCTCAAGTGTAAAATTCTGATGCCCAAAAAGCCCTTTTCCATCTATTTCTGAGTTTTTACTTTTTCTTTTTTAATCCCAATTCTTTGCTATTTTGTGTGAATGGGTCCTCTGTGGTAATAGCTAAAGGGTGCAAATTAAACTCAACAACCGGGAAAGAGCTCCTCTAGCAATTACGCACATGGCATGTAATTATGGTCTTTAATTTTCAAAAAGACTCTGTATTAAAACACATTTATTTTTGCTCATTGAACCAATCATTTCATACCATAAATGTTTCAGTAACGATGAGAAATTTGATTTGATAAGATGAATTCTAACTTTAGTGGCAAGTTCAAAACAAGAAATTGTGTTTGTCAAGACATTATGAACATTTTAACATTTAGTATATTTCACATTAGTTGGGTTTATTGTACATAAATAGTAGACTATAAAGAAAGGTTATTAAAGCACTATGAATTGTCACAATGGGAAGAACTACTACATGCCAAGAAGGTGCTCAGTTGGACGAGCGCCTTGGCAGAGGTATGTTTCTACCTATGGCTTTTTGGTTTGAATTTCTGTTTTGCAATAAAAGTAAATCCATAAATCTGAATATGTTGGAATAATGCAGATAATAACCCTCTGGATATTGAAAATGGAGACATGCTGCCCTCTGCTTGTGACTTTTGGGTACTACTGTATTTCGCCTTCATTGGGGGCAGGTAAGTGAGTAGAAATCCCATTCTTTGCAGCTTTTCCAGGTAATTAGGTCAATGGCGTCACGTGGTGTAACTGGAGTCAACGCAAAAGTCATAAATGCAAAAGTGACACCTATGACCTACAGTGCCATGAAGAGATGATGTCACGGGAGGGTTTTAAGGACACCGTTAATATAGGATTTCAGACTTTACACAGAGGCAAAAGGGTAGCCACGAATGGTAAGATATCAAGATTACTGTTACTCAAAATAAACTACTTAATCGGACCATTTCTACTAGTGACAAGACGTAATTAAAAATAAATAAAATAATAACAAAAATCTGCACTTTAACAATAGATAACAATATTAATTTTAGCATCTATATTAAATATGACTGACCTATGGAATGTTGTGATGTCTTCTGAAACCCAGGAATAGACTTGTAGCCCATTGTTTTACAGGACCGTCAAAATTATAGGAAAACATGACTTAAGGGTAATTAAAAAAATATATTTTTTTTTTACAAACAACGTTGGAACACATTGACAACATAAAAATTTTGCTAGGCTATAAAAATTTACTATAGCCAACTACTCACATATTGTAACTTATTAAAATATCAAATTAGTGAAGTAATAGCCTGCGTAATTCATTAAGACATGCTTATTTTGATCTTGTAATAGCCAATTAATCTATTGAATATGTTTATATACAGAATGCTATGGTCATTTTTTGTGCAGAAGGAAATGCTCTTAATCTTCACCTGGAATCACATGGCCCACACATATTGAAATTTGGTCTCAGAGTGTAATACCTTCAAAGTGAATGAATAAAGAATATTTGGGATAAAATTAGACATGACCAATTATAACATTTCCACATTTGTTTCACAAAATTACATTACTGTAGGAGAAACTTAACTTAACCTAGGCTGAGTAAGGGCCCTACTTCAGATATTTGCCACCATTCGATAAAACATGGACAACAATCTGTATTTTAATTCAAAGTGCAACAAAACTGTGATATTGTTTTAATGGAGGATGTTATGACCCCATTTGCCCCTCCTACAGTGATAAGTAGGTGGCCATAGGCTGGCTTTTTGCAAAGGTCAAATGCATGATATAACAAATGCTCACAAATAGGCCCTGCATTATGAGCAGTGGAAGCAATGGTCTCTCTTGTTGTTTCAAACTCTTCTGGAAGGATTGGTAATGATGTTGCACACACTTGGGTGGGTTAGTTGCATTTTGCATTAATGACATCACACTATGACAAACATATGGCTGCAAAATTGTGCCAGCAGCATGTCTGACCACCATCAATTAAACAAACGCTTACAGGCATACAAATTGGATGGCGATGTGTCTTGCCCAAAGACACAAGTGTATGACTTTTGACTTCTGACTGTAGCCGGAATTTACCAGCAGGGGGAGCTGACAGGTAAGAATAGCGGGCCAAATGTATCACGTAAAGCGAAATGCTTGAATACAATTTGAATCATAATTTAGAATACTGTTGAATTATATGTGAGCTACACACTGTTTGTCTCATTATAGTCGTCTATTTGGTATAAACAATTGTGTTTTCTCTTCACATCAAAACTTTTACAAATAACGTCACATCTGGCGCCAGCATGCTTCTCTTAGTTTATCAGTCGCCCTAGACAATTAATATGCAACGAAAGATTAGCCTATATAGGCCAGTATATCTTGGTATCCACGGAAATAAAGTACACTGTACAAATATGTCATTTTTGCGAGGAGCTGAGCAGTCTAAGTCCATTCCTCACTATAGAGAAATCCAGCCGCCATGTTTTTAGTTTCTCCCCAGCCATTATTTTATTTACTAAATGCCCATATCCCTCCGCAGGGTCAGAGAGTATTTTGAAGAAATTGCCAAAGGGAGCCTCACCTGATTTCTACATCAAACTGTTATCGACGCGTTGGAATACGCATTATACAAACAAAATAACTATATTTGGTGCTCTGTGGTTGACTGAAATTCTCTATGTGTAGTACCTGAGTTGAGGGAGCGGGATCTAGTTTTTGAGTCACATCGAGGGGGTGTGCTTTGGTGCCACTTATCATTAGATATGGCCACCGTTACTGACTATACCGAAGCGTCATTTTCAACTTAATTTTGAGATAATTCAAAAATTATTTTACAATACATCTATTGCAGTTAATGGTATATCGTTTTTGGCGTGGTTATGTTTTGGTTACGTGTCTCGGGAGACGGTTGTTCCTGCGTGGAAAGCTGGCTGAGAGAGTCTGTGAACTGGCCGCTTGGTCCCGCAGCTTGGCGCAGCTGAAGAAATTAGGACCAGTTGCCAACCAAGCCTTTACGCATCATTGTCGAGGTGCATTCGCCGAGGATTTCTTTACAAAGTTTCATTTAAAGCGCTTTCACTACCTTGGATTCTAGCCCTGGTATATGTATGGGGAAATTGTTGACTGGATACTTGGGTGGCTAACACCAACTAGCTATATAACACTAACTCGTGTGCGTCGACAGCTGTCATTGGAGAAAGGAAAGTGATCCTCCAAATGCCACTGAAGCGCTTTTCTGCTGGATTTACACATTTTGTCTTTGCATCAAATGGGACAACTCGGTAGTAATAATACTGCAATATTGGAATATTCAGAGTATGCATTTTTGAGAAGTGCAGTGTTGCTCCACTGGAAAGAAGCTAGCTAGCTCTTTTAGCTCACTCGCTAACTAGCTGGGTGATAGAAGTGCGTCGTTTCATCCCCCAGTATTTTGGGCATGAAGAGGATGAGTCTATATTCATAGGGTCGAAAGGTAGGTTTTAACTCTAACTACACATTGCCCATTTATGACGTTTACGTAGTGTTTAAAGGGAAACAACGTTACGCACCTTCAGTCTGGTATTAGGGGGTTGTCACCGCCTTCGTTCTAATGACTCACAATTAACAAGAGTTAAACAATTAGCATGCCAGATTTACAGACTTAACTCTTACCAGAAACAAAAAGTCTCAAAAATATGTGCAGTATCTCACACACTTTTGGTTGTAGAATAATTAAAAGCTGTTGTATGTATCATGCACTTTTATGCATCGTAGTGGATCCCCAAATAATCCAGTTTCTTTCAGTGGACCAAGCCTTTGTGTTTCTTTGGCACCATATTATCCCAAACTATTCGGAGTGATTAATGCTATATTAAAGAAAGAAAACCTGCTACCCTGAACCAGTGAGATTTCTCAGATCTTCCTAAACAGCAGTGGCTTAGGTGGGCATAGTTGCCTGCTTGATGAAGATGAGTTGGCCAACAACAACCACCAGATGTTAACCTGTTTGCTCTAAACGATAACACAGTACCACTTTCAAACTTCTGGCTTATATTATAATCGGGTGCCACCCACACCAAATAAACCCCACAACATCAAACATTAAGCCATGAAGTACTTAAACCTGATGAGTGGCTGTGTTAGAAAAGGCGACAGAGTTCAACACAACGGGCTAGCGATGGTTAGCTGTGTATCGGCTTTGTGCCCGGCTTGACTTGTCTTAACAAAAGCTAACGCTAGCATCTTTCACTGTACCAATGGTGGGTGGTTATGCTTAACCAGAAGCTGGTTCCTTACCTCTCATGTCCTAACAATAAACTTCCACTGATAAAGTTGCTATATGATTCATTTTGGCGCTATAAAGTATTTTATGTTCAATACTAGCCTTAATGTGTGAGAGTTCCCAAAAGTTAGATCTAGTACCATATCCAGTACAATATGAGCATATGTTTTGAAAGCACAGCACGTTTCATCCTACTGTTTGACATGTCAGTCTTATTATTAACATGCGTCTGGTTTTATAAACCTGCTTAGAATCTCAACCTGCTATACCAGTAAACCTGGTAGCAAAACCAAGATGGCTGTGGCAGCCTACTACCCCAGGGGATCCCAAACTTTTCAGGCTGAGACCCCCAAGGAAACCATACAACTTACCCAGAACCTTCACTGCAAATTACAATATATGCCTGTGATCATCTCAAGCTGCTGAACTTATTGCTGCTGAATTAATTCAACTTAACATTTATTCATTATTTTTATTTGAGTAGGTTTTGTGTTATCTGACCTAATTTCACAAAAACTTTTTTTCTTTCCAAATTCAAATGTAACTAATATATAGTGTTTCCATTTTAAAATAAAATCCTCTCCTGACCCCTGGGGTGTCCTGGTCCCCGACTTTGGGAGCTGCTGTACTTATCAGTATTTCAGTAGACTCTAACTTAATTTAGTTGATCCAAATATGATTCTGGATTGGAAAAATTGCTGTACAGCATATAATATTTGAATATGCATTTCAGCCAATGTGCTGTGTTGTTAAAGTTAATGTTTATAATTTGCATGTAAATGTTACCATTGTGGGTTCAATATTTACAACTCCAAACTGAGAGGCTCTAAGTTGGTTGATCAGGGGATCTGTCCTCATCAGCTACAACCAAAACAAACCCATGTGCAAACTTGCATGTTGTGGCTTTGCCTGTGTTTCAGAATGCCATCAGAGGAAAATACTGTGGAGCCCTCTGACCAGGGACCCTCACCGCCCTCCAGCAGTGCAGGGGCCGCATCCACAGAAAGTCCTGCTCATGCCGACAAGCGGCCACGAGGCAGGCCCCGCAAGGATGCTGCTGTCCTTGCCTCGGCACCACCATCATCCTCATCCAAGAGCAGAAAGAAGTAAGTCCCCCTTTTAAAATTTAACATTATTTTAAAAATGAATCTAATGAAAGTTTGTGTGGTTTCGAAAAACGTCCTGTTATTTCTGACAATAACGTGTAGTTTTCATTTTGAAAGTAATCTAACAAAAACCTTGAGAGTTGAAAATGCATTCATTCAGACAACAAGGGCTTCATATGTGTCAATAGTATCCAAGCCGGTGGTGCTAGACCTGAAAGGCAAAAATGTAGATATAAATGTGAGAAAAGAAACAGGGAAGCCCATTTTATGCATTAACTGTAGTAGATAGAGGCATCACTAACAGAGTACTTTGGTGGTGTTTTATAATGTGTATCACACAGTGTTGATGAACATTTTATTTAGCTGCATACAGGGTGTTTTATTATCTTATTAAGTACTTCATCATTATCATTGTGTTATCTAAATTGGTATCCTGTTTTGATCTTTTTCCTTAGTTTCATAATCATGTTTGGAATGTCCTTATCTTAACAACCATAGTTCCTAATACACCAAAAACCTCCTCACCTAAAAAGTAAAGCAGACTGTGCAGTGGGCATTTATTAGGCAGGGTAGACACACTTTTCACATTACAGGTTGTACATAATGAATGATTGTAAAATGTATGGTAGCCCAATTCTCAAGTCATGCCCTAGAATAGCGGGCCTGGTAAATCCAGATTTTCAATCAGGTTTCTAAAAGTGTGTGTCTGTGTCTGTATATATGTATATATGTATATGTGTGTATGTGTGTTTGTATATATATGTGTGTGTGTGTGTGTGTGTATATAAGCTCTCAATGATTCTGCAGCAATCTTCGTTTCATCCTCTTTTTTTCCTTTTTTGAAATGGGCAAAACATGAATTCTCTGTTTGGCTAATCTGTCAGTCCCACCCATTGGGACACCCTTGTACAATATAGCAAACACATGTTGTCTTGACTGGCCAGTGAGCCAGTTTGACTTATTTTGTAAAAAAATCTTAAATCAGTTTATAGTTTAGAGCAAATGATGGGACAGTGAAGGCACCATCACAAAAATGATTGTATCATAGATGGCTTTCTGTAACCACATAATTGCTTATGCTTGCACCAAACAATTACTACAAATGTCTCCTTATCCATGCTTTATTTTGAATCTGGCCTACTGATGTTTTTATGAAAAAAAATATGCTTTGAGAGGACGAAGTTGCCCAAAGCTAATGTTCAAAATGGCAAAGTGTTAAAAGTTAATGTGCATGGCAAAGGAGAGTGTCAGAAATTGCTCTTGTAAACCTGGTTGTTGGAATTTACTAGATTTGCCCACGCTCCATCTGCTAGTTAGTCCACTTCCAGTTGATCCATTTTGGGTTTTTGTGGCAGCCCTGGCTGAGCTGGAACTACTTACCACAGCATTATTTTCACCTTTTCTTTTTT
>KN497528.1:14926-36146 GCA_000787155.1 Scartelaos histophorus | reverse complement strand
TTATTTTCCCCTTTTCTTTTTTTTTTTTTTTTTCTTCTCCTGCTCTCCCCATGGTGGAGCAGTGGGGGATAAGTTGTCCTGGGTATGAGGCTGTGTTAGTATAGAAGGATTGTCAGAAAAACAGCTTTCATTATCTGATCAACAAATTTCATCAAATTTCACCACAAAATCTTACAAACACATACAAGTATTATTGTTCTTGTATATTGATATGTTTGGTATTGCAGAAGCTTGTCGTAGACAAAAACTCCATTATTTGCCCCAATTTGTAGCAACAAATGTATGAAAAAACAAAGGTTAACTTATGCTATAAATAAGTGTAAGAGTATATTAAGAATATATACAAATATTGACGTAAATGATGATGAGATGAGGCACATTTGGGATCTGTCTTATCTCTTTCAAGTTTGTTATTTTGAAAAGGAAGTTGTTTAAAAGGTGGGGTTTGTTTGGCTCTTGTCCAATTCAGATTTTTCTCCGGTGGCATAAATTCTAACCCCACCTCCCTTTCTCCATCCGCTTCCTCCCTCGCTTCCAACTTCTGTATCTTTGTCAACCCCTCAGAGACGGGCTGTTCCCATTTGGGCTGTGTGTGTTACCTCACAAGCAGTCCATGTTGCATTTTAATTTAGACTATTACAAATGCATTTTATCATGGATACTCCGCTACTGCTCTAATATTTGATAATACAACAATAAGTAGATAATGCAATAAAATGTTCTGGTTTAGACTTTATACTACTTGAACTAGTTTAGTCTGAATCATTAAAATGCACATTGAACTTTTATATTGACACCTTCCTAAAATAATCGCATAAGTCATTTTTTCAGGTTTTTCAGGAAACACAAAAAACTCCGCCAAAAATTTTAATTATGGCATTTTTTTGCCTAAGGAAAACTTAAGCAAAAAGTGACTTGGGCGATTATTTTAGGAAGGTGATGATATCTATATCTGGCCAGTTTTGGATGTTCCATACTGCTTTTTAGACTTCTAAAAACACATCCATTATGCATCACACTACCGGTGTAGGCTCAGAAGGATGCAAGGCAGACGGCTTTTGTTATTGGTAGAAATGGGGCAATATATGAAGGCAATATTTGCAGTTAGTGTTGATATTATTAACATTTACAAAGAAGACACGGTACTTAATATTTATAGTGAAACAGGGCTGTGAAGACTAATCTAATATAACATATAGCAATTAAATTTCAGTAGAGCAGTGTACTGTATAGACAATGTCCAAGTTTAAAGTAATTTTATGATATGTAATGGGCATAAAGTAACTAAATTGGCCCTGCATGTTGGACTTAAAATATTGGTTGAGCTTATCGCTAGTCTGTGCAGTATGTTTCTTTTTACATTCCTCGGTAACCCTCTGACCATCACCAATCACCAAATTAATAAATTTTTTTCTGTATCTTATTCTAGGGGACGCACCAGAGCAAGGGCTTCTGTGGATGAGGAGGACAGCATGGATGGAACTGAGACCACAGAGACCATAGGCCCTCAGGACTCAGGTAAATTGTTGGTTTAGCTGAATGGGAGAATGATACCATAAAGGCAGTGCACACTCCCTCTCCTGGAGAAGGACGGATGAGAGCTTTCTCATGGCACCAGCGCCTTCTACTTGACGACTAGAATTGAAAGGGTTTAGCTTGAGCTGTGAAGCTCTACGTGCACTTTTTTCCTCCTGCTGCTGCTCGATCTTTCCTCCTGCTTGAAATTGGCATTGAGGTGCAGTGGGAAAGAGCCCAAGGCTAATGCCCTCTAAAAGCTTTTTAAAATCCCATCAGTCTCCTCAGACCCATTTATGTGCTTTTTATGTGTACGTTGCATCACGTGACCATGTCTCACATTCTCATATATCTTAGTGCTACCATGTTGATTAGAGGTAAATAATGATCACATGGGTTTTTGTTGTGCAATATATCCCAAATGAAATTAGCAAATGTGTATTATCAGCCATATTCAGATTATTCATAAATGCATTTATGTGTTTAAAGTATCTATCTATTAAGACTTTAATATGTCTTCTTGTTGTGCATGACTGCCTTTATTCTATATGTATGCTATAACAACAGTGGTTCTGAGTGGCTCTCTCACTCTTGTAGCCTCAGGCTAATTGTAATCTTTGTTCTGTTGATTCTGTTTATTCTTGTTTGCTGCTCAGGTCAAGCAGTCTTTTCTCTGTCAGTTGAAAAGGTCAGCACACTAGGGTTAAATTGGCCATTGTTAATTTGTTGGACAATACTGCAGAGTGCCACTTATATTTTCACAAAATTTAAAAGTTAATCTGCATTTAATCCACATACAAACTTCTTGGCTTTTTCCAACTTTTGGGAGGAATCACATTGTCACAGTAGGTTTTTATCCCTATAAATGCATATCATCATAACTTGACAAAGCTGGGTTTTGCATTGAAGGTAAAGTGAGGTTTGAAGTCGCCAATGTGTCAGATGTAAGTCCTCCTTTCTTGCTGTTGTTTTCAGATGTTCTAGTGCATCCAGTGGAGATGGTGGAGGTGGTCACCACAGAGGAGGTGGTGGAGGAGGTGGACGAGAGCCTTCCCGCTGAGGTTTTACCTGATCTGTCTGTCCCAGCAAGCAGAGAAGTTACAAGCAGGTAACAAAGTGCAAACATGAAGCCATCACATTGCATTGTTCCCATTCTTGAAAGCTCACAGTTTCTATTGTATATAAAAAAATATGTATGACCGCAATTGTTGAGTAACATTTGAAACAGTCTTTGACTTGAATTTTGACAGAGAAGTGGCATTGACGAGGTAATCTTCCCAGAAAAAAACATCCATAAAGAGTACTTCTCTCTGGTGGTGTGGGCCCAAGTGCTAATTCAGTAATTGTACATCAGCTCATTTTACTCAAGCAATGAAAAAAGTTAGTAGTGATTAAGAAGGAAGAGAGTGCAGTGATGCCCTTGATTTCGAAAAGCTTCCACTTTGTAGTATTCATTCTTAAAGCTCTCCCTCCTACTTTGTGTGATCCGGCCACCCCGTCATGCTACTACCTCATCAGCTCCATTTGCAAAAGGCCAGGGCCCCAAATCTTCTTGTGCACAGTGAGGATTTCTGTACGGATGGAAACGACACGTCCCAGGTGCCACTTCGATAAAGGTTGTAATCAATCTTGGGGTCTGTCAGTGATATCGATGCTTCTGACTGAAAGCAGCCCAGCTGGATCTCATGAGATCTTCTTAATAAGAGGATATTTAGTTAATTTAAAAATCATTTTCATTCTTGTTTTTTTGTATTTAAATATACATTTGTTAGTGTATGTAATGTACCAATGCGCAAGTTGAACATCCTCACCTGAATCTGCAAAATATGCCTGTTTCAGTGAGCACCTCTGTGCCTTCTGTTACTGTGGTGGGCGGAGCCTCCTGGGTCAGGGGGAACTCCATGCATTTAGCATCCCTTCTCGGCATGACGCGACCAGTGGTGGTGATGAAACTGTGGCCAGAGAAAACACCTTGGAACACAGGGAACAGCTTAAGTAAGTAGGCAGCGTCTGAGACTGTCTTACACTTTTTCCAGAGTTACAAATAATCCAAAGGGATTATCTTTTCAGAGTTGAATCTAAGGTCTTAAAGGGGTGGTTCTGTTTACAGAGTTTGTTTATGCCACTAGACAGAATAGATGCCCTTGTCCTCCTCATCACGCAGCTCTCACCAAATGTCTTTGAGCTCACATGTCCTCCAGCTTCCTCCTCATTCCTCATCTCTGTACACTACCTCCTTGCTCATCCTAACACATAACATATTTTTGCTGCACAATTTTTGTTCTGCCTGAAGGAAAAACAACACTGTAATTTGTTTTTGTTTTTTTAAATAGTGGACCGGACTGCCCTGAGGCAGAGAGAGTCAACCGATTTTGGGATGAGCTTTCTCATGTTGGACTTCCTCAAGACCTCAATGTTCAGTCTCTTTTTGAGTCAGGTAAGTTGGACTATTATCGGCTTCAAAATGTCTATTCAATAATCCATACATTTCTTTAACTTTTTATCCCTCCTGTTTGAAAATCAAGGCCAGTGCTGGGCACATCATAGCTGTGCCTTGTGGTCCGAAGGCATTCGTGGTAGCGAGGGACAATCTCTGCTTAACGTGGACAGAGCAATTGACTCAGGGAGCACAAAGGTAAGCCAAAGGGACATTCGTGGTCTAATGGCTGTTAATACCATCTTAATGTGTTGGGCCAGCAGGGAGGGGTGCAGTTGTGAGCACAGCAAAGCTGATAGATCAGACTGGTTGGTAAAGGTCGCTCTGGCAGCAAGGCTCTCTCAGCTGTGAAATGGAAAAGGTCACGCCACTCAGCAGACCCAGCTCTTGTGGCAGCTTAGTTCCTTGTTGGTCGTGGTGCAGCGTTTTCTTCTGTTTACAGCCCATTAGTGCTATAGCCCATCAGCAGAACGTCCACTTCACAGAGCCTATTGGTGCACACTTTTTTACAAAGAAAGAAAAAAATATGAGGAAAACTAGCAACTGGCCTCATCTATGTTTGGTTTTACAGGTTACATTTGTTGATGCCTGTTTTTTGCATTATTTGACTTTCTACAGCACTGTGCATACTGCAAGCGCCTTGGAGCATCCATCAAGTGCTGTGCTGAAGGATGTGCTCAACTTTACCATTACCCCTGTGCAGGGGCTGCCGGGACATTTCAGGATATTAGGAGTCTCTCTCTCCTCTGCCCAGAACACATTGATTTGGCCATAGAAAAATGTAAGTTAAGCAAATACTAGGTAATAAAAACAATAATAAATAAATGTATTGGTGGGGGGTGGGGGGGGCAGCCACCCTTTTCTCATATGTTATTTCTCCCCCTAGTCGTAGATGATGTAAACTGCGTATTGTGCGATAGCCCTGGCGATCTCCAAGACCAGCTCTTCTGCACCAGTTGTGGTCTCCATTATCATGGGATGTGCCTGGATATGGTTGTGACCCCTCTGAGGAGAGCAGGGTGGCAGTGCCCTGAGTGCAAAGTCTGCCAGACTTGCAAGTGAGTAACTGCATAACCCCTGAAATGCTGATTGAATTGAATATCTTTTTAGCCTTTGTTTTCATACATTTTTTTCAAAGGTTTGTTACTTCTGATTATGTTTGGATTTGATAATTGGTTTACTTTTTGTTTTGGTGAAAATGTAAGCTTCCTGCAGCTTAATCTTGTGACATTTGACCTTTAATATCTCAGTAGCAACAAGTCCGTTTTGCCACCGGCTTCGGTGACTTCACCCATCTTGTTATTTATATCGGAATACATTAGTTTGATGTACTGTTTGGCTAGAACAAACCTTAATTAACATTTTCTTTTATCATCATTATTATTATTTGTTTTTCATGCCAAAGCATTTTTTTAACCTCTAGTATTTATTGTAGGAACCCTGGAGAGGACACAAAGATGTTGGTGTGTGACATGTGTGACAAAGGGTATCACACCTTTTGTCTACAACCAGCTATTGACTCTATTCCCACCAATGGATGGCGGTGTAAGGTAAAGATCAACACAATCTTGCATGTAGGTATAAATGTTTACATCTGATGACTTCGACTTAAAGGTGCACTGTGTAACATTTCTAGTGGATGGTTCACCGCCTGCTTTCTTATTACAGCACTATGCTACATTTTCAAATGTTAAACTATAGAAACACCCGTAATGAATAAATGCTAGATGGATATAGTTAATGTCATACCATGGAACATTCCAGGCAAAGCAATAACATCACTATAGAGAGTAGGTCCACAAGAAAAGTTGTGCAATCCACCTTGAAACCTTAAAGAACATTTTGCACTTATTTCACCCTAAAGTTTACACTGATTCAATAATTTACTTAAGGTCCTGTAATATGCATTAATTCATTGGTGTTTATGTTTGCTATTTTTAGAATTGCAGAGTGTGCATCCAGTGTGGGACGCGGGCCACTGGTCAGTGGCATCACACGAGCCTCATGTGTGAGACTTGTGCTCAGAACCAGGACCCCGCTCTCTGCTGTCCACTGTGTGCCTGTATTCTCGATCCTGAGCGCCACAAAGATGTGCTATCCTGTCATACGTGTAAACGGTACATTTCATAGTTTGTCCATGGTTACATTAAAGGTGCACTGGATTTTAAGTGGAGGTTTTGCCACGTGCTTGTCTATACGTAGATGTAAAGGTTTTTTTCTTTAATGTTCCACAGTAGAAATGAGGAGATCAGATCTGTGGAGAGGAAACCCCACTCATTCTAGTGCATGTTGAGGGATTTTTTAAGAGTAAACCTCCATATAGACCAGAGGCTAGCAAAAGAAACATTTATTCTTTCAACTGGACAAAGGCTTTGGATATATCTCACTTCACTTGTCTAGTTAATTTAATTTAATTTTCTTTTGCTATGGAACCTACCTGGATTACAAAAGCGTTTCAGAGGCTTGTAATATTCCAATCCTTCATAAATTTGAAATAAGTCTTTTGTTTTCCATAAGTACACTGAATTCTTAATTTGTATACTAATGATCTGTTTAGTAGTTGCATAGAGACTAATCGTCCTCTGTTTTCAGATGGCTACACCTGGAGTGTGAGCGTCAGAACTCAGGCCAAGCAGAAATCCAGCCCAGAGAGGACTACATTTGTTCCAACTGCAGGCCTCCTGCTGCAGAGCGGACGCTCCAAACAGAGGAGATGGAGCTGGGCCCGGAGCTCAGCCCACAGCCATCCCCCATGCACACAGACTGTGAGATGGACCCACAGCTGGCCCCAAAGCACATGGACCTACAACCCTGCTCTCACGCCCCTCCCCAAACGCACAAGCACCCCCCAAAGGAACTAGACCCACAGCCTGCTCACGGTGGTGTCTCAGAGGAGAAGGTCATTCCATCATACATCCCCGGTAGGTCCCTACGCAATACATAGTCCCACACTGTGTAAGTGATCAAACTTTTTTTTTAGAAAAGACCTTCCAAAATGTAACTTTGCTTATCAAAAGCCTGTGATTCTTAGAATTTTTCCCTTGCTTTGATTTACAGTATTACAGAGCATTAGATAGAAAATAGAGCCTCTATTATTTTTCACCATATTCATACTATAATGATAATGCACAATAACTGCCTATCACTCACAATGCCCAGGTTATTCTTGAACAAATAAATTGAATGTCATATTCCAATAACATTCCCTTGCACTATCTTTTATATAACATTGTTTGTGTTAGCCTCCATGTTTTCTCCGTGTCAGAGCAGGGGGGTTGTGAATGGGAATGTGTGTTCAGCGTTGGTCAATAGTTGAAGGCTAGAGATGGTTTGGGGCCCATCTCCTAATTGACTTTCTGGCATCAACACCGGATGAGCACCTGCAAGCTGCACACTCATGAGCCCAGAGCACAAGACTCTGGGATGTGGGTTGTCATGGTTACAGGCTTCCCTGGCAGAGATGCTGAGCAGGTGCATGCGTGTGTCAGGAGCAGGGTGACATGGGAACTCGTGGATGGAAATGGAGGGTGCCTTGTTAAGACTAGGGGATCTGTACTGTCAGAGTATTGGCCCAGTGTGTGGATGACCTATTCCAGGAATGACTAGATCTATTCAGAACTAACCACTAACTGATGTCCTTCATCTCAATGAAATGGAGAGGCATCCGGAAATATTTGGTATTCTAAAATAAAGGCACTGGGGCTACATGGCATCATCAATGTTTATACATAGGATAACTTTGTTTTTTACTCTGGACCATGAGTTTGCAATAAACAAGAGGTCCCTAATCTCTAAAGAGACAACCATACTCGTGTTTCCATATCTGAGAATTATAGCTGATGGCAGTGTAGGCAGTGTATTTATTTATTTACACATTCGCTTATTATTAAGATGTGTTTTTGTTTTATTTATTCCATGACAGTCTTTAATCTAGTATGTCTGTTGAATGCCTGTTGAATACTTTTTTTCTTTTTAGATGTCTCTGAGAATTATCTCACTGAACATTCTGTCAACAAAGTACAACAAGGTATGAAAATTAGAAAATAATTACGCTTGAAATTGCTCTTATTTCTTTTGCAGATTTTATAACGTTATTTTGTCAGAACTGCCCTCTGCCTGTTTGGCCTGTTTATGATTTGAACAAATGTATGAATTATTGTAAATGTGCCATACATTTCTTAATGTATTTATTTTAAGTAAAATTGTGTAAATCTGTAATATGTGTAATAATGTGTAATTATGTAATATGTAATACGCATATATTACTGCTTTTGGTTAATTTGAACCCACTGTCTATTCTTCCACAGACTCAAAGTCAGAAACCACAGCACAGGCCACATCTCCTGAGCTGCCAGTCTCCTCAGCAGGTCAGAGATTGGACAGTTTACCCACCCCACATTCTGTGGAGTCACTGCAGACGCAGGATCACATGTTACAAATGAAGCCAGCAAAGATGGAAGCATGCTCTGAGCAGGACATGCTCACCCCTAGCACAAAGGATTTTAAGGCCATTATCTCAACCAAAGAAACAAGCACTGCTCCTGTACCTTTGATGGACCAACCAATGGATATCTCATGTCCACTGGCTTCTAATGCAGATGATTTGGAAATGGTTCCTAAAGACACAAACAGGGGAAAGGGAGAAGGCAGTTTTCCAACTGTTGACCCTTCAACTTGTGATTCTGTAGACAACATGGACATTCTACCGGAAATCAAGCCTAGTCTTTTATTTTCCAGCCTAACGTTTGGAGAAAGTTCTAAGTCCACAGTAGACCGATTAGCTGAGATGGTCACTGGCCCCTCCCACTCCTCACCTTTAGCCAGAGTGATCACTCCCAGGGAGTTCTCCCACCCTCAGACTCCATTCCTCCATTCAACAGGAGAACGCAGCATCCACCCAACCACCCTCATACCACTCACCCCCAAGATTGGAATGGGGAAGCCAGCTATTACCAAGAGGAAGTTTTCTCCAGGGCGACCGCGGGCCAAACAGGTAGGGCTGTTAAAGAACTGCTCTAGTGCTCTATTCCAAAACTCATATATGCTTTAATCACTGGTTAGGATCATACACGCCACATATATTTCCTCTGTGATGCTCCTCATCACAATCAGAGCCCATTGATCCCATGTTCATGTGTCAACGTTATTGACCCGTTCTTCTCACTTAATGCTGTACTAATGCAGTCCAGCTGATTTCAAAATTCAAAACTAACAAAATTTAGCTAACTTATTGGAAAGTGCTAATATTGATCTGGTGATGCTAGCCTTGTATAATTGCTCCTAACTTGCATGTACTAATTAACACTAATAATCCTTCCGGATGCAGTTTTAAATGAACCAATTTGAATGTCTTGACTCGTTTCCAGACGGCTGCATTAGAGGCTCATTACATCTCTCTAACATCTTTTTGTATGTTTTGTTTTTTGCTGGCTTTGTTTTTAAGTTGCTGCATTTTGTCGCCCTCCTCTCCCTATTTCTCACACTCTGGCCCACCCCACCCCCTGACCTTAGGGTGCATGGAGCCCCCATAGCCGTGTGAATTCCCCCTTGTCCTGGTCCCCAGACCAGCCCGAGGGGTGGGACGTCTCAAAGACCAGGCAATCCTCAGGCAGCCCAGGCTGGAGCATCAGAGTGGTAAATACTATGGCTCAACAATCTCAGCAGAAGCTCACCCATTTAGCCGGGTTAAAAAAAAAAAAAACATGAGCAGCAAAAGCTTTGCAGCACTTTTTGGTTTAGTCAGTGGGTGAAGTTGTACAAGAGGTAAGAGGAAAAATGCTGTGTTCATTTGTAGGGATTTGAAAATTGTATTGAAATTCTGGGTTTGGATGGAGTCTTTAGTGATAAATTCTAGGAATGTAACAATAATCGAAATATCATGATATTGTATCGTCAAAAGTCTCAATAATATTGTGGACCAAGTTTCTTGCTGAAATGAATAGTTATGGTGCAGCAATAGCTAACAAAACAAAACAGAGGGAACTAAATAGGCCATGATCCCTTGCTCCATTTCAGTGCACACTACTCTTGGGTTCTTGGGATTACATCTTGTCAAGGCATTTTTAGAGAAAGAGTAGTGTATTCACAAAATCCACAAAATATTGCAGTAAATATCATACCGTGATATATATATTGTGAAAATATTGTAACAAGAGAATTGGATATTGTTGCATCCCTAGTAAATACCCTGTGAGTAAATCTAAATAATAATAAAAATATAAGCACAAGCACAATAAAAATAAAAAGATAAATTCTGAAATGTAAATGTAAAAATATGCTTGATCAATCTTTCTTGTGATACCTGAAATGTGATTTTTATTTTATTTATTTATTTTTATTAAATGTATTTTTGAGAGTTTGTAAGACATGTGCATTGCTGAAGAACCTTGTTTTTCATTTGATACTACAAGTAGTATCTAAGGCATGTTGAATCTCATGCCCAAATACTACTGATGAAGTATGAGGCTAAGTGATTATTTTATAATTTATAGAAACATTCTGATATTTATTTTATCAGTATTCTAAAGATTACAGAGGAAATTAATTGAGTAAAGGAAAGATTTTTTTGTAACCTTAAATTAAGTCACAGTGAAAGGCTACCCCACCTCACAATCCTGCATCTTTTTCACTAATGCATTTTGTTTTCCTCTTGTAAAGGGTCGCGGCTCAGGCTTTCCAGGGAGGAGAAGACCCAGAGGTGCTGGACTGTCTGGGCGTGCTGGACGCGGCCGGGCCAGAGGGAGAAACGGAGCCAGTCCCAGCTTCAATCCTGGGGTATATGCAGAATTTTGTATGGTGCATGATTGTTATCTGTTCTACCCATTTACTTCACACTTTTACTCTGTGATTTTCAGATTACTACGATTGAAACGTCATATCCAATCAAAGAGGAGGAGGAGAGTGCCATGCATAATACTGTGGTTATATTCTCCAGTAATGACAGTTTCACCATGAAACAGGTCATTGTTCTTGAATTTTTAAGTGGGGTGCTAGTTTGTTTAGTGTTTTTTTATCATCTGCATGAGTAGAGATACTTACTCAATCATGGATGAATTAGGGTCATGGATACAATTATTTTCTTGAAATTTAAATTAATGCATTTCCTCTGTGGGAAAGTAACTGAACTGTTGTTCCAGGATATGTGTGCGGTCTGCGGAAGTTTTGGTCTTGGTGCTGAGGGCCGGCTTTTAGCCTGTGCTCAGTGTGGTCAGTGCTATCATCCGTTCTGTGTAGGTGTTAAGGTATGTACTTTTTACTCTCGGGAAACCTACAGTATTTCAAGTATTTCATGTAAATGTGTAAACATTGCTTTGAGCAGATGAACAAAGTAGTGTTGAGTAAAGGCTGGCGCTGTCTGGAGTGTACAGTGTGTGAAGCCTGTGGGCAGGCCACAGACCCTGGCCGACTGCTTTTATGTGACGACTGTGACATCAGCTATCACACTTACTGCCTGGACCCTCCGCTGCAGAATGTACCCAAGGACAGCTGGAAGTGCAAATGGTGAGCCATGTCATAAATAAGAACTCGCACATCTCATACATAAACCACTCGAAACCTGCCAGATGATGAGCATTAGAACTTGTATCCCGTTATCTCACTTTCAGAAATACGTTGAAATATAATTAAATTTAGAATTGCTTGTGTTATTGTGACATTTAGCCCCATTTCCACCAATCTTGCGCCTCGTTTTCACTCAATATGGAGTGGATTCAGCATGTGTTTAGTTACTTGCAGGCTGCCTGTCACACCAACTTTGGTGTTCTGTGGTGTGTATTTGGCCTCGGTCTTATTGCAGTGTCTCCTAGTATATTCTTTCTGCAGGCTCACACCTCCCCTGGACAGTGTCTGCACTGCTCTTGGGCTTGTGTGACGGTGCTCGAAGTGCTCCAAACTCTCATTAGGTGTAAACTGGGCATTATTTGTCTCTAATTTACTCTGCTCAGCCAGCTTCTGTTGTTGTTACTCTGTCTGTAGAATCTGGGACCATATTTGTGAATAAAATGTGGAAAGAATGGATGCTGCCTGCACAGGTATTAAACACTTCTGACCAGAGAGTGACCAGAAGTGCTTAGTACCTGCTCGGCCTGGTTAGAACCTCGGTGTAGCTCGTACTCAAAAAGTACCTGGTTATGATGGTTTAATAAACACTCTTGCTTGTTTACCCGTTTGCTGCAGGTGTGTGACGTGTACTCAGTGTGGTGCTACAACACCAGGCTTGAGGTGCGAGTGGCAGAACAATTATACCCATTGTGCTCCCTGTGCCAGCCTCAGCACGTGCCCCATCTGCCTGTTGGACTACAGCGAAGGCACAGTCATTGTGCAGTGCCGGCAATGTGACAGGTGAGCACTGTCTCAAAAATACCTTAGACGACCCTCAGTTGACCTTTCAGACACTTTTTGCATCTTAATTTGCGCTCACTTGAACCATGTTTTTCTCTACAGATGGTTTCATTCCTCTTGTCAAGGTCTTCATTCAGAGGAAGATGTAGAAAAAGCGGCTGATAGCTGCTTCGACTGCACAATGTGTAGAACTTTTAAGACCACTAAAGGTTATTACTTAATTTTTTTATAACACAAGTCATACATTTGCTGTCTTCTACTTTTTGTGGTATTTATGTTTTTGTTAATTTGCCTACAGCAGTCATGACCAAGGTCAGAGACACAATTGAACCTGTACTTATGACCCAAATTTTCACCAAGGCTAAAGAAATTGGTAAGAATGGGATTTTGGCAAAGGCCTTCCATTTTCAATCAATTCTATGGTTTAGCTAAAAGATTAACTTTAAAATTACTTTCTTTTAGATCTCTCAAGAACCTACACTCAAGATGGAGTCTGTCTGACAGAATCAGGCTTATGCCAGCTCCAGAGCCTGTCTGCCACAGCTTCTCGTCGTCGAAAGTCTAAACCTAAACTCAAGTTAAAGATCATTAACCAGAACAGTGTGGCTGTCCTGCAGACGCCTGTAGATCCTCTATCCGAGGTTTCACGTGATGAAGACATGGAGGATAACAGAGGTACCTGCGTTGAAAGAGGTTATTACAAACCCCACATATAGTGTATAATTAATGAATAAAATCTGACATTGTAAGACTCAGGGTTTTATGGTACTTGTGAAACTCTCAGTCAGCCTGCTGCTCTGCTGCTGAATGGAGCTTTGGCCCCAGTGTGGAGGCAGAGGGGCCCAGTTGGGGATTTGTGCAGCACAGGGCTGTCACTCATCATCACTACTCTCTCCCTCACACAGAGGCGGAGCTCATGGATTGTGAAGCAAAGTCCGACTCAAGCCTGGAGCGGGAGCCAGTAGAAGAGGACACCAAGGGGGGCGACGGTGGCAAAAAGAGAAAAAGGAAACCGTACCGGCCGGGTAGGGCATCTGATTAAAGGAGACAGCTCCTCTCAAGTGTGAAATGGCACAGTGCATGGTCTAAATCTTGAAAGGGGGTACCTAGTGTAATTTCATACTGAAACAGGATATTTAAGTATGTATACAAATAAAAGTTAATTATGAAATCTAATTATGTCTTTAGGTATTGGAGGCTTTATGGTCCGTCAGAGGAGTCGTCCAGGGCAAGGTCCAGGGAAAGCCAAACGCACCCTTTGTAGAAAGGATTCCACTGGTTCTGTGTCAGAAAACCCCACAGGAAATGATGGTATACTCTCATTTTATCTCTTGAGTATAGATTTTTTTACGTGCTCTTGTTATCAAATTCAGACATTCTACAGAAAATTTATGCATTCACCTTGTGTGCGGTAGGGTGGCCAGAAGGTCTACCTGATACCCCAGTGGATGAGATGCCTCCTGGGTCAGAGGTTCCAGAGAAAATAAAGAAGCGATACAGAAAGAAGAAAACCAAATTGGAGGAGGCCTTTCCCACCTACCTCCAGGTATGCTCTGCTTTTGGGTTTACTTATGCATTTGTACCTAGATATGTGTATTCACAACCTGGTGCTAGTCTTAATATAGTAAATCAGAATTTTTGGAAGTTTAACAATTATTTAGATGCCTTCAAGCTGAGAATACTAATCGTTGATCTTTTATTTGGCTCCTTTGTGAAGGTTATTCATAAGCCTATTTCAAGATGACTTAATGGCTCTATATCTATAACCAGTATGTTATGTCATGTTGCATTAGTGGAAACAAAATCCTGTCTTTGCCTCAAGCCACAGGGGCAGTTGTTCCTTTTCTTTACCTACTGTAGGAGAGGAATTGTCGGTCTAACCTTAAGGTACAAGACAGAAGCACATTTCATGAATTATTGAAAGAGCAACACATTGGGCTTTTAATGTCTTTATGCAGCAGGGAGTCGCTGATACATGTCATGAAGGATAGTAGATGACTTGTGGGTTTAAGTAGTGGGGGAGGTAGAAGCTGCATTGCTCAGACTTGAGCCTTTTATTCAAGACTTTATCATAATCATATTTTTTGTTTGTTATAATTTTCAGGAGGCATTCTTTGGAAAGGACCTGCTGGACAAAAGCAAACAGAGCAGACAGCAGGGGGCAGAATCAGGTTTTCTGGAAGAAGGCCAAAGTCAAGCAGAAAGAAAGCATCCCTCGAACTTCTTGGGCCGACCATCAAATGCAGTTGTCAGTACTGCCCATGACAATAGACAAGCAGCAGGTATGTATAGGGACAATATCTAGTTCCCTGTGTCTGTAGAGCAAATTTACATGGTATACCTCTTTCTCTGCACTTGGATTAACCTTTTCTAACCAACTAGGCTGTACAGTAAATGTGGTTGAGTCTGATGAGAGCTTGTATGTAATTTTACCTTGTGTAAATCACTTGGGGGTTTGTACAAAATTATTTTACAATAATCACCCAAATCCCACTCATATCCATTCAACATCTTTTGATTTGTGACCGTTTTGCTTTCTTTCTTTTTGTTTCTTCCTTTTTTCCTGAATTACAGAGGCATCCGAGGAGCCTTTAGTTGATCTGTCTGATGTTTTGAACTCTGATGCAGACATCTTGGGGATGCTGGGAAAGACAAGCAGTGACTCTGGTGCGTTATGTATACAGTATACAGCCAAAAGCTTACAGCAGTGGTCTTATTTCCTTTGGCTGATTATTTTGCTTTCACCAATAATCTGTCAATACAACTTCCTAGTGCATTTGATCCACCCTTGTGTTTTTATTTTGCATTGTCTACTGTGTGTTGTGCTTGTTCTGTCCACACAGTTTTCACTCATTTGATCTGGTTTTGGGTTCTTGTAGGTCTTGATTTTTGCTCCTTCCAGGTTGACAGCTCACCTCCTCCTTTTGGTAAGGGTGCACTGGCCTACTAATCCCCTGCTTCAGTGTGTTCTTCCTCTCACACTGCGCGCCCGCATTTCTGCATGTTTATGCTGCTTCTTATTAACCTTTCCATTTTAATCTTCTTAGCTCTTAACCCAGTAATTCAGTACTTGCTCATTGTCTGCCTATTGTTGTGATCTTCATTAACGGTGTTACACTGACAGCATTTTAAACCAACTATAAGTTAAATATATAGACTGGAAACCATCACACAAGGTTGTCTTTTTCAACTCAAAACGAATTCAGTTTTGGGAAATTTCCAGGGTTGTTGTTTTAATGACGGAATGTCACACAGACACATCAGTAGTTATATGGCCTGTTTATTTCTTCTGTATATTTTGATACTACATTATGCTCATAATTTTATATGATGACCCACCACATCTGTAAATACAGCTTTGTTTGGCTTAGTTGGTTATGAAAGAAATGTCACAGGTATCAACTGTACCTTTTTTGTGGTGTTTCCAAATGCAAGTAAAAGGATCACATCTGAAAGGGCATACAAGATCTTATTTAAAACAGGTTCTGTCATTTATAGTATTACAAACTGAAATGCTACAGACCATTGTGGAAAAACAGAAACTAATCAAACAAAGGCCATAGGTGTCAAACTTCTTCTCACTCTTGCTCTTTATTTCTTGTTAACTTTTCACTCAAGATTGTAGTTTTGTTTTCTTTGGGTTTTATATGTTATAATGTGCGTGTGTGTGTATCTGTGTTTTTTTTATTTGTGTCTTTTAACAGCTGGCCTGGACATTGGGCCCCTGGCAGACAGTTCTCCAGTAGCACCACAGTCTCATGGTGGCCGCAGGACCCCTCGAACTCTCTCTGAGGAGCCACTGGATGGAATCCTCAGTCCTGAACTAGACAAGATGGTTACTGATGGTGTGTAGAGAAGGTTCAATATTGAAACAATATTTGTTTAAAAAAACAAAAAAAATGAAATTACTTTTTTTTACTTTTCCAGAATCAATTCTTAGCAAGTTCTACAAAATCCCAGGTATTATCAACAATTGGTTGCAAAACTAACTTGAGACCTGATAAGTTAAAAGACACAACATTATGTTACAGAGCTGGAAGGAAAGGATGTTGAGGATCTATTCACTGCAGTTCTCAGCCCCAGCACTAGCCAACCACCTCCACCACAGGTGCCTCAACCCCAAGCTCCAGGCCAACTCCCTGCCTCCTCCGGACTGAATATGCCACACCAAAACACAGGTTGTGGTTTTCATTGTAATGTGTGGAATGCACAATTATTTGTTACTCCTTATTTGCTGTTCAAAATCCATATTCAAGGAAATAATATAGGGCCATAGTTGTAGTCTCACTTTACTTTAGTCTCACTCTAGTTTTAATGTGTTTAGGTAATACCATGTTTCCACGGATACCGGTAATGAATGGCATAATGGGACCAAATCAGCGTTTTCCTGGAAATGCAGCAACTGGGCCCTGTATCCCAGAAAATTTCCCTCTCAATCGAATGCCTTATTCTGACAATCCCAGGTAATGTAACAGAACTTTTGGGTGATTTACTTTTTGTACCAATAATCATCATTTTGCATTTTCTGTATTACAGAGATAGAAAATTTAATCAAATATCCAGAGAGGCAGGGCCTTGGCCATCCCCTACCCATGGCTTTGGTCAGACACCTCCAGTTTCACTCTCAGAAGGAGAGACCGAAGCCATGTCAAACGCACAGAAGAGTACACTCAAATGGGAGAAGGACGAGCCACTTGGAGAGCTTGCAACTGTTGCACCTGTTCTTTATACCAATGTGAATTTTCCCAACCTCAAAGAGGAATACCCAGGTAAGTTTATTTGATATGCATTGTGATGATACTGTATCATAAAAATCATTTGTTGGAATCATAACTTTTTTTTACTTTTTTTTTTTTATACACAGATTGGACGACAAGGGTAAAACAGATCGCAAAACTTTGGAGGAAGGCTAGTTCTCAAGACAGGGCCCCATATGTGGTAAGTTTGTACAACAAAATTGTAAATGTAACATAATGCATATTAGAAAATGGACATGTGCCTTACATGCTTTTCTTTTTAAGATGAGATAATTTTTAGTTGCAATCTTGTACAATCTGGGCTAACATGCCAACCTAATAATGTGCATTATTTCTGATAATCCCTGGTAAAAATGCATCTGGTATATCATTTTTTCCCCATTATCTTTTATGCTCATATAAATTTTCCTTTTGTTTAGCAAAAGGCAAGAGATAACCGAGCTGCCCTGCGCATCAACAAAGTCCAGATGTCCAATGAAACTGTGAAGAGGCATCACCCACAGCAACAGCCTCCAGAGGTGTTTGATCCCACCATACCACTAGACACAGATCTGCTGTTTAAAGACCCTTTGAAACCAAAAGAATCAGAGCATGAACAAGAGTGGAAGTTTAGACAGGTAAGAGTGAATGCAGTCAAGTCAGCGTATGCAGCGACAGGACTACTTTCATTAAGACATCCATGAAATCTACTAAACAACTGCACTATCCTACACATTTACCAACTAAATTGGTTTGTTGGCCCATATTGGTATTCCAAATGTTTGTTTTTCCCCAAGTAATTTCACTTTTGATTGCTAATTTGTATTACCTTTTTATTTCAACAGCAAATGCGCCAGAAAAGTAAACAGCAGGCCAAAATTGAAGCCACACAGAAATTAGAGCAAGTTAAGAATGAACAGCTCCAGCAGCAACAGCTACAACAACATCTTAGCTGCCAATCAGAAGATGGCAACAACAGTGGAAACCAGAGTCCAGCCTCTCAGCCCAGCAACGGCAGCACATCCCCAATGCAACCACTCGGCTCTAAAGAAGGCTTTACCAGACCACAGCTCCCAGGAACCCCCACCTCTGGGCCAGAGGATGTGTTTCTCAGACCTCCTCCACCACCTCCATCTGGGCCCTTGTCTCAACCACAGTCTCCACAGGTCTTCTCCCCAGGCTCCTCAGGCTCCAGGCCATCATCACCATGGGACCCATACGCAAAGATGGTTGGAACTCCGAGACCACCACCAGTGATGGGGCCAAATGCGTGCCGCAGACTACCTGTCGAATCGGGTAAATCCCCAAACTCTCTCATGGAGCAGCAAGGGCGTCCCTCTCCTGCTCATGAGTCTTTTGGTTCTCCCACTTCTGTTAGCAATGATCCTTATGCCAAGCCCCCTGACACACCAAGGCCGTCCAATGATCAAGATCCTTTTTTGAAGCCCATGGGTCCCCCTCGGGCTAGTCAGAGTTCTCAGGGTAGGCCTCCAATGGGGTCTCCAGGGAGAGATCCATATTCAAGGCCCATGATTAGAAATGAAGCTTATCAACGAATAACTCAGAACAGAATGATCTTATCAGATCCTTACTCCAGACCTTTACTAACACCAATTCCTGGTAGTAATGAGTCTGGATCTGTTCCTCTATTCAAAACACCCATGCCTCCGCCTCAGGCTCAAGAGTCCTACAATCGCCCCGACAGGTTTAATCAACAGAATGATCCATATTCTCAGCCTCCTCACACCCCAAGACCATCAGGAAGTGATAACTTTACAAGTCCCCCACGAATAGGTCAGCATCACTCTCAGTTTGTCCAGCCTGGCCAAATGAATCATTTATCTAGAAACCAATATGCACAGGCACCTTCTACCCCTAGGCCAGACCACTATACATATGACCCCTTCTCTCAGCAGTCTGGATCAGGCAGGTCTTCATCTAGTGAAAGTGGTCATCGTCCATTCTTTGAGCCTTACGCTAGACCCCCTGGTACCCCACGTCCTCATGACAATTATGGTCAGCCAAGCACACCTAGCCCATCTTCAGACCCCTACTCACAAGCTCCTGCCACTCCTCGCCCTACTGGAATGAATCAGCTCCAGAGAATGTCACCATCTCACTCTGTGGACCCTTATGCCAAGCCCCCAGGGACCCCACGACCATCTGCAGCAGAGAGGTTTTCCAAGTCTCCTGGAACCCAGAGAGGAACGATGGAGCCATTTGCGGGGAGCCCTGGCATAACAAGGGCTGGCAGTAATGACATGTTCTTACAGCAAGGGGGCCCTAGACCACTGCTCAATGATCCCTATGCTCAACCACCGGGCACACCACGACCTGTTTCTGACTCGCGGGGGCAGAGGCTAATGGGAGGACAGGATGCTTTTACCCCACCCCCTAGCAGACCTCAGGAACCACCTACTCAGCCTGGCTCCCAAACACCAAAACATCCCAGCATCTCTGATGATCAGTCACCTTCACGACAAGCTGGGCAGACACCAGGCCATGATCCATTTGAGCAAGCTCCTGTGGTTTTACAGGAAAAAGGGGAGAACACAACACAAGCTGCAGCACAAGATCCAGATCTGACATCTAACACATCCATGCCTTGTGTGGCATCAGAGGTTCAGGGTGAAAGTGAAGACAAACTCAGACAGGTATGGAATAATTTGTGACAACTTATTGTCACAATATAAAGTAAATATCTGTAAAATCAATGTTGTATTAAATCTTCTATAAGAGTGAAAGTATTTTGACCAATAGAAATTATGCATTGATCAAATGTTTTTATATTGCAGCGGCAAAGAATAAGAGAACTTCTGATCAAGCAACAGCAGCAGCGGAGTGCAATACGTCAAGAAAGAGGCCCTCAAGACCCTAACCCTGGCAATATACCACCAGGGACACCTCGACCCTGGCTCCAAGAGGGCCATGGGCAGCAAGGGGAAATATTTAACCGGCCTCCTCCACCGTATCCTGGTCAAGTTCCTGTCAGACCAATGAGGTTTCCAGGACCCTTCCCCACAGATCAGCGTGTTCCATTTCATAATGATGGACAAGTGCTACGTGGACCACATCCTACAGATCCAAATTTTAGACCACAGGGACTGAGGTTTGTGCTAAAAGCAATTTGTTATACCAGCTTTTATTTTGAGGGATAGGGATTTAACCAGAGTTCTTCATTTTTGTTGTTCTAGGTTTCCCTTTGCACCCGGTGCTATGGGTCCTCAGGGAGCCCAGGAGTTCTTTCCTAGAGGCCAAAACCCAATGCAGATGAGGCGATCAATGTCTGCAGAAATGGCCAAAAACATTGGAAATAACCCCATAGGTTTACAGCATTTCCCATCACGGGGAATGCCTGTACAACAGCATAACATTATGGGACAGCCTTTTATTGAACTGCGTCACAGAGCGGCAGAAAGCAGGCCTCGCATGCCCTTTCCTCTTAATGTCATGCAGGGAGGAAGTATGGACCCCAACATGCATGTCCAGAGGCCCCCAGGGTTTTCAGGGGCACCAGATTCTAGATTACCCATAATGCAGGTGCCCAGGATGGTAGATCCTTTGACAGGCCAGACAATCCATATGCAACTTTCAGCAAGCATGGGTAATCTAAATCAACAAACTCAAATGTGTGGAAACACAATGCTTAAACAATCTCCTTTAATGAGATCCTTGAGCCAGCCTGCGCCCTCTGACACTCAGAAACTGACGCCCACTATGATTACTAATGTACAGCTTCCTGGACAGGCCGATACCATGTCTCTAACTTCTGGTGATGTTGTGGAAGAGAAGCTGGATGCAGAGGAATCTGCTGTCAAAGACCTTGAAGATGTGGAAGTGAAAGATTTGGTGGATGCTGACCTGGAAAACCTTAATTTGGACCCAGAAGATGGTAAAGATCTGGATCTCGAGACAAATGACCTACATCTTGATGACTTTCTTGGAGTGTCTGGTAAATTTGACATCATTGCTTACACAGACCCTGACTTAGATGACATAAAGAAAGACATGTTCAGTGAGGAACTGGATCTTAATGATCCAATGGATGAAACCACAGATACTGCAGATAATAAGAATTCTAGTAGCTCTAGTGGAGCTGAGACATCATGTTCAGAGTCTGCACAAGCAAAATCAAATTCTATCAGTGATCAGTCTGAGCCTGCAGACACATCTGACTCTCAAGACATGGCAT
>KN497527.1:385-13776 GCA_000787155.1 Scartelaos histophorus | reverse complement strand
CTATTTTGTTCATCAAAAAAAAAAAAAAAAGGTTTATTGCCATTGTCAGAGAAGAAAATTTACAAACTAGAAACTTTCATTTAACAACATATACAGTATAGACAGAAGAACCGAGCAAAGATTCATTATAGTTGGTTAAAGTGACAGTGATGGAAGTTCTAGAGTGGCAGGTGTTATGGAGTGACAGGTGTTCTAGAGTGGCAGGTGTTATAGAGTGACAGGTGTTCATGAGTCCAACGGCAGAGGGGAAGAAACTGTTCTTGTGGTGAGAGGTTCTGATCTGAGTGGACTCTAGTCATTATTCATTCACTCTCTTCACTTGATGGCAAACTACTTCTAGCCAAAGCTGCCCTAGAGCCATGAAAACATGTTCACCAATCTGTGCCAATGGCCTCTCTGGCTATTATCAATCACTCACACTCTGCCTTTCCAGGCAATGAACCACTAACCTTCTGGTTTTAAAAGTTCTTCTAATTATTATTACCCCTGAGGCACCCAGCTATGTACATGGAGTCATTTTGGTGTGGAAAGTACTTTTAGCAGTAGAATATTGTATCATGCATATACTATTACATTCTCAAACGCTTGATTCCATGCTGCAAATGAGTATTATCTGACCAGCGGGTGATAGTTTTCGGCGTGAACGCTTCGGCAATATTCAGGAAAATGTCACCAACAGTCACCCACACAATGCTCCCACACAACTGCGCCAGTCCCAGTGGGCAATGTAATAGGCCTGCGACATTTACAAAACAATACCAGCGAAAATCCAGCAAGCAAGATCCCTATCCCTCTGACTGGGATGCCTGGCAAACAAGTCCACGCTACAATGGCTGCAATTTAATTATTGCAGCAAGTTCTCAATTAAAAGTATAGCAGACTGTTTTTTATGGGGATTTATTGTTTTCCTGTCGAACTATAATAGGAAGTGCAAAGAGAGAGGAGAGAGACATAAAGACTATACTTGTGACAGTGATGAATGGCTTGTTTTAGAGTGAGAGGAACAGAGGCACGGTCCTTAAAAAGCCTTTTGATCATGTGGCGTGTAATTGCTTTGGAGAGACACAAACATAATTGTGGCTAATTATGGAGAGGGTATTGCCGAGCGTAAGACCGAACTAAACGAAGGAAGGGTCTTAAATACTAATGTAAAGTTTTACTATGTACGTGTGCAGTGTAGTTCAATTAGGCCATTGAAACAAACAACACTGAAATGTACATATAAAGCAGGAACTGTTTAGGCAGGTTAATTAAGTTCTATATTTGCATGCACTAGTATTATATCTCAGTTATACATATATTTAAACAAATATCGAAATTCAATTCTACTGATAAGATATAATATTTTGAAATTGTCAGTACCATGTAAACCACAGCTGTTGAAAGCAGCCAGTGTAGTCTGGTGCTTTGCTACAATGCTGGAAGCTGCAGGTGCCATTAGCGCTGCAATCTCTGTGTATAATTGATGGGAGACTAAATGTCTCCAAGGCCCCATGCTTCCATGTGTGACCACAGCAGCGCGAGTAAATATTTCACTGTTTATCAGGCGGCGCAGCTAGCTTCCATAAAAACACATGCGGTTAAATACAGTACAGAAATGGCTCACTGCGAACACTCAGAGCTCCCAACGGCTTCCCTCGCACTGTCCCCCGTTGTCCCCTCTGACAGGGCAGCTTGACAGATGGATCACAAAGATGCACAATCATTGCATGCTAGAGACTGGGATGGAGCGCAGCCATTATTCTAAAGCAAAGCTGTCTGGCGGGGCAAGGCCTGCGCGCCACATGGTGCCGTGATAGATGGGGACCATTAATCAAAGCAGGACTGCGGGCTGAGATTGATGTGCACAAATTCAAATGCTCCAACAGCATTTGGAAGATTAAGGCAGTGCAGGCGAGGTGAGCAGTGTTCTGTCTGCTGGAAGGACAGGTGTACAGGTAGAATGAGAAAGTGCCTCTGACATATGTTGGGGTTTGGGGGCTGCTCTGTCCTGTAAGCCTGCTGATGTAACTCTATGTTCTATTCCCACCAGGGGGCCCTCTGTCTCATATTGAATTAGACGTCCTACATTTGTCATTGCCCCAGTGACTCGCTGTCCTTCACTGTGTCTTTTCAAGAGGATGGTAATAGCCAGCACCGGAACACTGAAGTACGCACACAGAATAGACTGCACTTTCCTCAGCCCACGATAGAGACCTCATTTAAAGTAGACTGCAGCCTTCTGTGTATGCTGGACAATGCTTTTGGAAGACTACACATTGCAAAGTACATGCCAAATTTTAATGTGCATATTTACATTTATAATGTATTGCATCTTGTCCATTTTTCACTTCCCACTTACCTGATTGGGTGTGCTCTGAAAAAATATACTTAGGATGCATAATTTATTTGTATTTTTTGGTTAGTTTGCAACTTCTTTGAGATCAGGATAAGAAATGCTTATCAATCATAAAGTTTCGTTCTTTAGTAGAGAATTTAAACCACCACAATTATGAAAAAGTAAAAAAGAAAAAAAAAAATGCCTCAGACTATTGAGCAGGATTAACAAAGTGCGACTTCTCAATTTATCCTGTGCCAAAATGGATGTAAGGCATTTCTGCTTTGCTAACAAAGTATCCTGTTCTAAATAGGCTACATGGAAACAGATAATGACTACACTGAACTTACTAGGAATAGTTGCTTTCTACCCAGTTTTTTCTTAGGTTCATTTATTTCTGAGTAGAAACTGCATTAGTGATAGCACCCTTATATTGCTGGAATTAACAGTCGCTTTTGGTCATTACTCAAAAACATGCAAGCTGCACACAACGACAAAAACCACACCGATAGAAGAACTGTGTCGACATATTTTAATGAGTGATTGCATGTTCTGCATTTAGCCCCTGTAATAAAGCCATTGTGTTTAAAATCTGGAGCATGTTGTGATCCTGAATCACAACATACAAAACTGAGCCTAGAAAAATAAAATGTTTCAATATGTTTGGGTATGTTAAAGGTCGTACATTATGCTGTATTAACTCTTGTGATCTTTATACCTTGTTAGAATGGTGTAAAAAAGACACCTCGAGTTGTGTTTTGTTTTATTCACACGTTTGTAATAATTTCTAGTCTGTGTCTGTGTTAAACATGTGTGAACGCAGCTCTTGTTTGTGATGAAGAAACAACATTATACTATAGATCAGAAAATAAATAGTACATTTGGGTCCACCCACCAGTTTGACTGGTTGGGCTGGAGTATTCCACACTATGGCATTAAACAACATTTGGTTGTGGTTTAGGTCAGATCTGTGGAGAGGCAGGTCCACTGTAATTTTAATATCATGTAATTGTAAAGGAAGAGAATTCCAGACCTAAGAAGAATGAAAGTCCAAACAGCAGGTGCACGTCATGTATGCCATGTAAAGTAGATTAGATTAGAGTAGATGAGTACTACCTATAGAAGAGAGAGATTCTTCTGTATTTTTTTTCCTCTTTAGTAGTTAAACCCACAATATTCCTTTATTCTTTTGTCCCCTGTCTTATATCTTCCTGTAACCATTTCAACACATCAATTAGTCAGAGCACATTTCCTATTTAACAGAGTCTAAAGTCCTGCCCCCTTTTCCACTTGGGACTGGCCCCATCAGCACCTCCTTCTCCTGGTTAAGTGGAACTAAATGATAGAAGGGATATATAATTCACATCAGACCACCAAGCCTGGAAACAAGTTCAGCACTGCACCGTGTAGTACTGTTGGGGTTTTCCATTGGTATTGTATAGACATTTTATGACATTATGCATTACAGCTATCTTATCTAATCATTGGTGCACTGGCTGATCTACATTTCCTTTTGCAGAATATGGAGGGTTTTAGCTCTGCAATATTCCATTTTTATATCTTCACAATAGTTTTCTGTTGGGCGATGACACAGTGGTAGAGCTGATATGTAGGGCCAATTCTCAACTGACACTGGTGAAATCAAAAATGTTCTCCAGAGCCAGTTGTTTAAAGCTGCAGTGAACAAACCAGATTTCTATAGAATAATTTACACATGTTTTGACCTAGTTTGTAGTTAATATCTCTGTATACATTTCAAAAATAATTAGTTTTTTTTTTTTTTATATATAGAAACTTTCTGTTTTCTTCTAATAAGACAAATTGTAAATGGCTAAATAGATTATTTTCGTGACATGTTTTGGTGACAACACTTCCACCGACATCAGAGGTGACAGGTGATGTAGGTGAGAGCCAAGGTAAAAGCTTCCACTGAAGGTCTGCTCACCCTGCTTCCTGAATTCAGCAGCACAAATACAAAAGATGAATGCAAGAGGCTTTTGAAATCAGGAAGTGGAGCAAATGGACCATCAACAGAGATGAGGGGCGTTTACTAAACCTATGCTAAGGTGAAAAACACATCTGGGATGTGTGACAAGTGTTATTTTAAAAACGAAGTGCAGTTTTTTGTATTAAAAAAGTGATGGCATCTTAAAGTTGTCATTTTAAAGGACATGGGGGATTTGTCCTAATCACTAATAAAAGGAGTTTGAAAATCATTTTAAAAAACATCTTGCAAAAGTTATATGCAGACTGCTGTACAGGCCTCACAACTTCAACCAGAATATTACTCAGTATCCTGGGAGAATTACCATGAAGGTAATACAAAACAAACTTGATGTCTCTTCTGCAGTAACTTTTTACAGACATAAGAAAACCGACGACCTGTTTCATTCACTGGATAGTTCTATACACTCTTCAGTAAAGGACACTATGCCAGAAGATGGACCTTGATTCTTGGTGCCATTATGAGGACCCAGAGCGTTGAGTATCACATTAGCGGGTGGACATCTCACTCTTATGTTCCACACGTGATAAACTCTAATCGCCACAGACACTTCATCAGATTTCTCGCTGCCATGAATCGGGCTTTGAGCTTTTAGTCTTGTGCCTGTAATACGATTAGGGTCATTCTGGGAGGCACTCTGGGGATTTTGGGGCCAGTGTTAATGAATGGTGATGGAGATGGAGCCAGGCGGTGTTGTTAATCATGTTGTTTCACTTTTAAATTATGTGACATTGGTTTACCCCATGCTATAAAGTGTCCTGATATCTGCTGCTGTTTGCTTAATACAGTCGCTAAGTACGGAGGCTTAGGTTCAGTGCTGGATTTTCATACAGATGCATTGTGTAACTTTTCTGGTGAAGGGTCCATCACCTGCTTGTTTCTTTCTATATATATGTGATTTCCCAAGTGATGTTCCAAGTATGATATTAAACAACTCTGCTTAACATATACTCAATTACAGGCAATTTTATATCTGAAAAATACAGAGAAAAACAGGCTTTCTTACAGTGCTCAGGGTTTCCTCTCCACAGATGTGAAACTGTGAAACATACTGTGAAACATACTGTGAAACATACCAAACAATAATATGTCTCCACATAGAAAAATGTTTGATGGGCCCTCCAGAAAAGTTGCATCTTCAAGTTAAGTACAGATAACTTTACATACTACTTTTACTTCATTACATTCCACCACTGCTAAGACTAAGTTTGATTCTTGTCACACATAGGTTACACTTTGCGCATGTTTTTGGCACAGGTCTTTTTGTAGACTTTGATATTATGTCTCTGCTTTGTTTATTACAAGAAAATAGAATTCTGTCAACTGAACAAAAGTTTTGACAGAATTCAATTTCCTTTTGCTCTGGACCCTGCCCGGATGACTGAGGGATTGCACAAACAAATACTGGGATTGTTCGTACTTTAAAGGTGGTGGTGGTGCTCGTGCTGGTATTATTGCTTTGACAGGGATGTTCCACTGTATTAAATTGCTCAGTTTTGCATGTATTCAATTACAGGTGTTATTATTGTCTAAAATAACTTGGAAAAACATGGATTCACTTGTGGATCAATAAACTTAGTCTAGTTCTTCTTGTGAGAGCAGGCTTGCCGCTCCATAGATTTGACTTATGATTCAACCTGGTAATGTCACTTGTAACTTTTCCATCAAATGTCCATCAAATGCTTTCTCCATGAAGGCACATTTGTTTTGTCTAGAATGTTTCACAGTATGGCATTCAATTCATAATAATTCAGTTAATTCATCTTTCTATTTTCATGGAGACCAAATAAAACCAGGTTACAGGTCAGATCTGTGGAGAGGCAACCCCACTTATAGTCAGTGTGCATTTGTTTTTCTGTGTATTTTTATGCAGTAAAATGTAATTGAATATATGTCAGGTAGAGCCTTTTAATGTCATACTGTGGAACATTCCAGGCAGAGCAGTGACATACAGTATCTATAGAAAGAAGAAGGTGATAACTAAAATTTACATAGTGCACCTTTAAAGCAATTACACTGGTAATTTGACCAAATGAGGTGCTAAAGATTAAATAAATCAATATAGGTCTACTCTCCTAATCATATTTTCTGTGTCAAAATTCTAAAAATAATGGTTAAACTGAACGTCTTCTGGGATGTGCATAAGTGCTCTTCATGTTGCCGAGCTGGTTAGACAGCATTCTGTGCTTTATTCCTAAGGCACCGTGAGTCATGCTGAAAAAAAAAAAAATACCTAAAGCTGTTTTATATGCAGATGTAGTACTAAACTTTTGTGTTTTTGAACTCATCCCAGTCTGGTACACTATTTTTAGCCCTCCATTATATAAGACAAGATGCGTTGCCATATAATTGTGTTTCAGTGACATGAGCCTGTTTGCTAGGATCCATCTGGGAGGCAATTTGGACATCTTTCTCTGCTAATAATCTGGGGATGTTAAGGAAAGTGGGTCATGATTAAAGATTCTGAAAAAAATATATTAGATTCATATGACACATTGCAAGATTGAACCAAAAAGTGCCATTTTGGAGAGTAAATGAGGGTGTTAACACATTATCAGTCATCTACAGATATGGATCCATCAGTAGGTGCTCCGACTGCACATTCTGGCAGAAAGAAAACCTGGAGTTACTCAGACCAGGTTGATTTGGAAGTAGATTCTGGTTCAATGCTAACTATAGGCTCTTTTCTGTCTGAGGCTTTATTAGGCTTTAATCTGTGCTTTATTTTAACACAGTCTGAAACATTGACTTTGCTGAAACTGCAAGAGGTTTGCTGATTTCTGCTGTCAAAAAAGTCTCACACATAATGTTATAGTCACAAGTTAGCTAACAGTAGCTGACAGTTTTTCAGTTACTCACACTCACCCTTTTTATTGAAAATCAAACTTCTAAATAAAACCATGAAGCTTGTAATGATCACAGACTCCTGGAAATGTTTGTTTAAATCCATTTGTTTTTCTGCAGTTTTCAGACAATCTTAAAACTGGCAGTGTTTGTTGATGTGTGCATTGTGTCACCATGGTAACTCCTAAACATTCAGCTATTGGAGATGCATGTAGAACACCCCCAGCATGATGTCACCACAACGTATCAAATGAACTATCACAATAGCCTCATTATAGAAATCATCAATCCCAGCATTTTATAAATTGTTTTCCCAAGACCCAGTAATGTTGGCCTGACAATATTGTCTGCTATTTGTTGCAATTTGCTTCTGGTCTTGTAGCCATATTGAAGTACGTATACTCTTTTGCATAAAATAATCAAATCACATCAGTTCCATTATTATTGGTATGCCATTTTTGGTCATGTTTTAAATGTGACTGCATGATGATGAAAGAGACGATTACTACAACAGAAATTCTTTGATGTGGTGATTGCCAACAAGACAAAATCGTTTTTTTGCCACTTGGCTGGCACAAAACCATGATTAATGTTCATTGGTATAATTCCATAAAATTTAATAGTAATATTAAACCATTAAAAACTGTCAAAATACATGTTTTGTGGTCATACAATCCAAATCCAATCAGAAATAATAAACCAGGCCAGGACATTTCTAGGAAACAATTAGTATGGTTGGCCTATATAAGTGTGGCAGTGTTACTGTTATAGAAGTTCATAAATACCATTGTATTACAAGAGTGCACTGGGGAATACCCAGTGTGCAGCTCTGTTAATATATAATGTTATTCTGCTTGAAAAATCTCAACAGTCTAAAGATGTGACATTATAGGGCAACCTTGAAACATGCATTACCCAGAATTTAGTTTAGGTCTTAAGAGTGACATGTCTAACCTTGTCAGCAAGATGAACTCTTACAATTTTCACAAACTCTTGGCTGCTACCTTGGCCTCATGTAAAAGGAATTCTGAATCTCAATGGGACCTCATGGTAAAATAAAATAAGAATAAAATCCGGCTGAAGAGTGGTCCCACACGGCCAGTCACAGGCAGCACAGTGGTTTGGGTGGAAGTGAGTCAAACAAACCAACAAAAATGTACTTCGGCCTTTTTTAGCAGAAATACAAACTGTTTTGTTTTTGACACACACACTTTTCTCTCAACTGAATATAACAAATAGAACAAAAAGATTTTTGGCTTTTTCCACTGTTATGATGCTTCCACCAATCAATGTGAAGCATTTGTTTAAACGCTCCAATCACTAGTTCGATCGATCTCAGTGAGAGCCATCCCAGGTTAATAAATGTGTAGAACTCCACATATCGTACTGGGGAGAGCCAGATTCTGAGTATCTCAACAAACGTGATGCTAGATGAGGATTGAATAGGCTGTTTGAATAGGCAATAGTAAGTGGAGCTGTCAAGCCTTAAACTAGTAACACACTATACACTTTTTTTTCTTTTCTTTCATTTCCTTTCTTTCAACTTTTCGTAGTAGCCTAATCATTACTATTGTAGCCTCGTTATTAAGCCTACTTGGAAATGCTAAATGAAAATGAAAATAAAAAGGAAGTGATTGTGCGGAGTGAAATTTTCTGAATAATTAGTTTTATTTCTGACCCAGGAGTCATTATGTTGAGTAAGTCGATACTGGGAAATGAAAGAAACAGTTTGCTGCAACAGTTTGCTGAGATTGAATTGGTAATTTATTTATTTGACCTTGATCCAGCAAAAATCAACAAGTCACACTCAATAAAAATATAATAAGTATTATGAAAATGACTCTGACCAAGTCATCATGACATCCAAGCAGAGTGCATGCACCTGTATTCAACTAAATAAAACACACGGAGATGTCCCTGGACAGAAGAAGCTGCTTTATCATTTTTATATTGTTCCTGTGACAAGGCAGACCTGGAGGAGCTCTAAAGCCATCCTCCGACTCCTCATCCCTAGCTATCTGTCCCCCGGGGAAGACTTAAGCCATTAGAAGAAAGAGGGAAGGAGAAGAAAGAGAGGTGGGAGGAGGAGAGGCGGGCAGATCCGGAGCAGCAGATAGGAAAGAAGAGGTTAGGAAGAGAGAGCAGCCAGTTCTGACGAATATTTCCAAAGGGAGAGTGCAAGCCCAGGTACAAACATCCATCTAGCACAAAAGCATGCCGCTGGCCATGTGAGAGGGATAATGCTGTATTCACCATAACTCTTCATCTGTTTTCTGGTTTCATTCACTGATTTGACAAAGAATAATTTTACACACAGGAACAGGCTAAACAAACAGAAGGGTTAGCAGGACTGATTCTGCAGGGAAATGCCAATGTTACTTTTCTTCTAATTTATAAAATATATAACTCTGTGAGGTTCATTTCCTGGTCACAACAACAAGTATATTTTTAATTGATCACAAAACATTTCATACTCATAGAATTGTAAGGGTTCTATCAGATGTTTTTGTCAAAATTTATTTATTCATATATTCTTGTCCCTTGTTGTCTTATGTGCACTTTATCGAGATTGTGTAGGACTTGGTGAATATTTTATGTTTAAAAATCCATTTCCCCGTTCTACGGTCAGAAGTTCCAGATTGCAGATTGAATCCTATCCAAAGGGAATAATTTATCTCAATTTGAACTATGTAACTTCCTATCTTGTCTTCTTTGGTGAAGCTCTAAGAATATAAGGAATTAATATGGGAATTGATCTATTTACACTGGGCTTATTTGCATGGGGTTAAAACAATAATTTTATCTGGTTTTAGGCATGTGTTGCACAAATGAAAGCTGATCACATGTGAGAGTTAATGTTATTTAGAGTAACAGTTGTATTTATGAGGCAATTAAAATGATAATTTCAATATTTAATATTTTCATTTTAGTCCAATTTTAGTCCTTTATCCAATTTTTTTGCTGGTTATGCATAATTTTCCTTGTCAACACCTGCACCTGTGTGAACAATCACAACTATATTTAACTGTTTATATGATTTTTCTATGGTCTTATAATGTAAATAAATGCAGTTTAGTTTGGGTAACTCTGTTGCATTGTTTTAAATCTTAAGACTGCACGGCAAGTCAGTGGCCAGTGTCCTTTTGGGCTCAGAGGAGACTATTAGAAAGATTTGGCCTCCATAGTATAAAATGTATGCTGTATTATGAGATATATACTACCATAATCAATTACAATGCTCTAATTACTACTATGACTTCATTTATTTGTTTATGAATGTTAAAGGTGCATTGTGTAAACTTTCTGGTGGAGGGTCCCTCAATTGCTTTTCTTCATGGAGATATTAATACTTTGTCTGAAATGTTTCACAGTATTGTTTTAAATCTTTGTTTTCATGGAGAACAAAGCTGCATACCTGTTTTTCAACATATTTTGAGCAGTAAAATCACCTGCAATTGAATAAATGTAAGGTCGAGCTATTTAAAGTCATACTGTGGAACATTCCAGACACAGAAACAAGCAGCTGATTAACCCCAGAACAACCAAAAAGTTACACAATGCACCTTTAAAGAGACAAGATGTACTTTACTGAAATCACAACTCTCAACATTACTACTTCCTTGTCTCCTTAACAAGTGCATTCTCAGCAGAGCATCACAACAGTCTCATTTAAAACACTGATAAGAGAGTGGAGAATCAATTGAAAAGTTCCTGCTGCTCATCAGGTCTAACTGTAGCCGCTGTGACCCTGCCGTGCACTCCCAGCACCATCCACTTAGCCAAAATGGTTCTTACTCTCCTTTCACTTTGGCCATTTTCTGTCTACATCTGCGCCCTGTAAACAATGCACTGTTGTAATGAGAAATGGCACAAGGGGAGAGAGGCTGCAGCAAGACTAAACCTGCTATAGCTGGACTTCAGATGACACCACAGCATTTTATATGGTCTATAATATTTAATACAGGTGGAGGGCAGCTAAAATCAATATTGTAAAATGTATTTTGGATTTATTTATTTTTATTTATTTTTTATTTATTTTATTTTATTTTTTTATTATTTTATTGTAATTTTTGCAGTGTCTAGTAGGGATGTAATAATAACTGAAATATTGTGATACCGTATCTTTAAATGTCTCACAGAATTCTACAATAATTTTAATGTTTTTTTTGGTGATTTTATTGTCTTTCTTACTCTGTGATATACAAATAAACTTGCCTTTCCATGGTGCAGCAATAGCAGAAAACAGAGGGAACTATATAGACCATGATCCTTTGGTGTTGTCAGTGTAGGTTGCATGAAGAAATCACTGATCAATGTCTTTTCAAGGCTTTTCCAAGGTTTTTAAAAGGAAAACATAGCATATTTTGTAAGCCTCTACAAAATATCATCATAAATGTCAAACCATGAGATGCATATCGTGAAAATAAAGTATCAAGGGATTTTGATCATTACATTCCTTGAGTCTAGTCGCTAATAGACATGATCAGGTCCAGGATTTGTGGATTTACCTTTTGGATTTGTCATGGTAAAACACAATGTAATCAATAGGGAGTAATAGCCAGTTTCCCTATCTGAAAACCAGCAACAGAAACCAAACCAAAGCCTTCTCTGTGGCCCTCTATTCCTCCTGTACGCCCCTGTGAACAAGTTGACTGCCAAAGGGAGAGAGTGGGCAAAAATTGCTTCTGTTCAATGCACTTCTACGCCTTTATTGCTTCCTGTAATTGCTTCTCGGAGAGGTAACCGGTCTTCTCTTATCCATTTTTTTTTCACTTGAAGGCTTGTACCCTGTGAGCATGCAGCAACCAGCACCTGAGTCATGAATCCTATTTGAAAAACAAGCCGATGTAGAATTTATCAAACATGAACAGAGGTTCAGAGACAGACTGAGCTAAGGACTTTCAATACAGGGAAGACTTCAATGAAACTGGACGTGTAATGCTTTTTTGTTGATCAATTAAAAGAGCCATATTATGCTATTTTCGGATTTATATTATCATTTTCTTTCACCATCGTGTGTTTTGTTTCTTTAACACACTGAACTGAAACATGAAACTGAAAACACTCCACCTCGTGATAATTTGGATACGTAATTCAGGGTGTGGCAGTGTGTTTTTAAATTCCACACACCTTCACAATAATTATTTGAATGATCTCAGTCCTGGAATTGCCAATCTCTACTGAGCAAAAGGTAAAATGTACCTGTTAACTTAAAAATTACCACTACATGACATCACAAGGTAGAAATTTTTGGAGATGCAGAGAGACTAATAATTATGTAAAACATGTGTGAATGGAACAAAAGAGAACTCTGGGTATGTTTTTGTTAAATCGCAGCATTATAACATGGTTTAAAGCTCAGAAGAGTCAATTTTCTGCAATATAGGACCTTTATAGAAAAAAAGAGTCATTTGCATCATTGAATAACATCACAATACACTGAAAAATTATTTTTAAAAACTGTGAAAGGACAAAACTGAGCACAAAGAAGTCACAATACGAAGAGATTTCACGTACAGACACAGAGGCACCAGAAACACAAAGACTTGAAAACCTGTGTGATCCACGACATTGAGACTCAAGTCTGACACAGTTCAGATTCCAACAGCTACAAAGCAAAAATCTGAAAAAAAAATGTTCCTTTTTTGTTCCTAAATGATATTGTAGTATTATGCGCAGCTTTTGCTCACTCTCAAACCATGAGAGATTGTGTGGTAACATTCTCCAGTCAGTATTTGTGACTCTGCTTACATTTTTACTAGCCCAGTGTGTTATTTATGTTAGACTATTTATGTATTTTCCCCCCACAATGTGTAATTTTTCAAACATTATGAATTGGTTTTGTCTTTCATGAATAGTTTTGAAAAGTGTGCCAAAAATTCTGTATTAAAAATTTCAAAAAGCAATTGATAAAATAAAATAAAATAAAAGAAAAGAAAAGAAAAGAAAATAATAATAAATTGACTTTATCACAATATTGCTGTTGACAGTGAACAAAATGTAAAATGATCCACATATGTGACAATTTTAAACTAAATATCAGAACAGATCTTCTTCTTTAACAGCAAATAGAGTGATACCAGCTGCTGTAGATTATGACCTCCAATACAGTGTGAGCTGAGTGGGTACAGTATAAGAAGGTGAGAAGTTTAATCCCTGTTAGGAGCGCTGAGGGTAATGATGCATGAACCAGTCCTGATGAATGAAACAGAAGTGCAGCCTGGT
>KN497526.1:833-10851 GCA_000787155.1 Scartelaos histophorus | reverse complement strand
GGCTGGGAGTCAATTTATCTAATCTATATTTAAACAAAGAACTTAAACAGAGAGGGAAGTGGACTTAACCCCAGTTGGGTGTAGGTCACTAGTAGCATGCTACCAGCAACTATTTACAGCAGCAAGCATAATTTTGAACAACTGTATATTCCACAACTACACAAAACTTGAAAAATACTGGATTTTCTATCACACAAATCGACTTGACTTTGCAAAGATCTTTTGAATGAAAAGTCCTCAAAATGGTGCCTATTCATGGGTTTCAGGCAAACAATTTCTTTCTAATTGGAAGGATTTCGCAAAAACCTTTGCATTCAAAAGATTATTTTTGATTATTTTAATTGTATTATTGCTATACCAACAGAGGACCATTACCATGCTAAATCCCTCAAATCAGAAAGGAACCCTTATGCCTGAAAACCATGAATAAATATGAACACATGAATAGACACACTCGACATACCAGACAAAAGACTGATTAAATGTCAAGGGATAGAACAATACAAAAATTTATTTATTTCACTGTAGTTGAAAAAATAAAAAATTGTTGATTGATTTGCTTTGTATTGCCATGAATTGTAGTTTTCGGTCTGATTCATGTTTGTGCTTCTGTGTCTTCAGGGGCAGTACCGGCCTTCAGACCTCCTGTGCCCGGAAACCTACACCTGGGTGTCCATAGAGAGATGTGTTCCTAAACTGGACCAGAGCCGCTACTCGCGCTTTAACCAGGATCCTGATGCAGGTACAACCACAAGTCTATATAAATTACTTTCATTATGTAAGACAAATTCACTCTCAAAAAATTGCTTGCAGGTATACAACTATAACATTACAGTATGAGCAAGATTTCCAAGACAATTTAAGTCTGGCTTCAACACTGTGGCCAAGGGGATTACTTGCAGCACACATAATTTGTTGAATGCCGTGTCCTACTCTTTAACCCCATTTCAAGCTGACTGCCTTACTGTCCTATTAGATAATACAGAAAGAATAATTAAATAAACAAACAAAAATAAACACTTGAGCTTGACTAAGTAGTGTTAATCACATACTGGTAGATAGCCAAAATCCGCTTAACCAAGAGTATTGTTTCCTTAAAGGTGAAACTTTTTGTTTGGGGGTCCATCACCTGCTTGTGTCTACGGATCTGTTATTGCTCTGCCTAAAGTGCCATAGTATGACATAAAACAGCTCTACCTTAGATTTAGTCAATTACAGGTGGTTTTAGAGCTCAAAAATACCTAGAAAAACAGGCATTTGGACCTCCTCTCCACAGATCTGACCTGTAACTTGGTCTGGTTTGGTCTCCATGAAGAAACAAAGGTTTAGGCTTGCATTTGTCTGACCCTCCACCAGGAAAGTTACACAATGCATCTTTAAAGTCACAGTATGTAACTTTTTAGCCAATTAATAGAATAAAATAAAAGGATGTTGGTTGTTTTTATTGCACTTAAAAACATAGAAAATCTGCAACCTTAGTGTCCTTGTATCTCGACAAACCTGACTACAGCTTGTTTATATGTAAATATTGTTCCTCTGGCTATGATGTTCCACAGTATAGAACTTATCAACCATGATGGAGAATGTTCTGAAATATGATTTAAACTGTCTACCACCTACAGAAGGTTACATACTATACCTTTAAGTATGACCCATTTTCACTTTTATACGTGTTGTTTTATCGTGCACGTAATTGTAATTATTTCACACATAATTATTTTGTGGACATTCTTTTACAACCTCTAAAGTTCCAGCTAAGAGAATACACAGCCTCACTGCTCCATAAGGCCATTACATTATAATGGTGATAATCAGAGTAATAAAGCAGTCACAGGAGGTAGACTGGCAGACGCCTCGCTGGGCCTGATTGGTTGATGTGGGGCCTTTAAATGTGTTTAGGGCACATAACTGAGTCTCTGTCTGCGTGGATTCGACTTGTTTTGGTAGTTGGCACGAGCATTATTTTAAATGACTGCATATTAACATTTTATTGGTTCTCTAACGGCCACCAAAGTTTGATCAAATCACCCCGTTCTCATTGAGAATCTTTAAAAAAATACTGTCTAAAGCAGTAATCACGACTATAGGACAAATGCCACTACATCGATCAACGATATGGCCATTTGCCTCTATAGCAGCCTCATAAACTAGAAACTCTGGTACTCTGACATATCCTGACACATTTCTCTACAGCCTTATCCTCAGTAATCCAGCAATATTGCTATACATACATTATATTAAAAGTCCAATATTTTACTCTCTGGCTTTTAACACTGTGTGAGTTGTAGGGTCCTCTGTGTCTTTTATTTTATTTTACTCATTTATTTATTTTATTCATGTTTTATCATTTTGTCTTTATGCATTTTGACACTTTTTATTAGTTGATTTATTATTTTATTTATGATTTACTGTATTTTATTGTATTAATTAATCTGTGCAGGATTTTGGAAAGTGAATTGTTTATAAAAAGTCATATCGAGTTATCTTTTGTTTCATTCACATACTGTATTTTTGAATAACCTTTTATTATTAGTATGTCTACAAAGCTCTGAAAATGCTCTGTTCCACCTTGTGATGTCATGAAGCAATAGTTCTCAAATTAACAGCTCCCTTTGACTTTTCGTTCATTAGAGAATGGCAAGTCCGCGGCTAATCCAAATGATTCTAGTGAAGGTATATGGAGTTTAAAAACACAGAGGAGCATTTCCTGTATTACCACAGGACATCACAAGGTGGAACAGAGTGTCTTCTGTTTGAGAGAAAAAGTGACTGACTGACTTCTTGCACAACTCCGAGTGTGTTTTCAATGAAGAAACATTAAAACATAGATCAGGAAATACTGCAATATGGGGCCTTAAGAAATTCAAATACAAATAGCCAAAATAAACTTTACTGATTAATAACATGAGACATTTGCTCACCCCCTGTGTCATTAAACAAAGCTCACCACTGTTCCTCTATTTGCAACATTTACAAAACAAATATAAGATAAAAACTGACCACCACAAATATTGGAAACAGTCCTAAATTACTGCAGTATTGGAGATGCTGTATCACAATCATCTATAACCAATGTCAAACTTGCTCAAATCCGTTTTCCTCTTTATAACTACGCTTCACAACAACTAAGATTTATATTTAACCTTATGCGTTCACCCATTTACAGGTGCAAATTACAAATGGAGTTTAACATACAAATATACTACCTGATCAATATTTAAATTTCCTTTGACAGTTAAATGGTATTACTTGGCATTGTACCCTGCTATTGTACTTTTAAATGTCCTCTAACGTGTCTTGTTGAAAAGCCTCTATATTCTGTGCAGGTTGCTGGATAAGAGCACAGTATTCATGAGCCCATAGAAAGTATATATTGAAAGTGCTTCTATCTTGAGAGGTTCTTAGCTGCTGTTTACTTTGCCCCATTCATCTGCATCAGCAAACAGCAAAATGTCAGAGATGGACGCTAATATGAGGGGCTCCGTGACAGTTTAAAGATTACCGAGTGTACAGTATGTGATCTATGCTTGTTTTAAGGCAGATTTAAGATTCAATAGAGGGGGGTATTTTGTGAAGACTGTTTTAAATGCATGGGAACTGAAAGGAAGGAGCTCTTGTGTCGTGAATTAACACAAGAAGACACAGACATGATGGAGGAGGAGATGTGTTTGTTGTAGTGAGGTCATTCTTGGACCTTGCGCTATGCTATAAATTTAATGCCATATGCAATATAAAACCAAGCCTGTTGGTTGGGGCATTGAGTCTGTTATGTCCTCCTGCTGTGTATATTGTGTACATGAGGCCTTTGTGTGTATGTTGACAAAAGCATTTGCAGGCAGTAGAATGTGTTTTGGCCTTGCACTAGGCAACTTTTTGTGGATGGTCTGCTACCTGCTTGTCTCCCTGGAAATGTTTTGTGTTGTCTGGATATCCCACAATATGACATTTATGCATTTCCAAATACAAATACAATTACGTATCAACAATGTTTTAAACCACAACGATGCAATTTAGCTGTTGTCATGTATTTTATATAAACCAAGAGTAATGTCCACTGATCTGAAGGTTGGCGGTTTGAATCCCGCTCTTGGCATAAAAAAACATTATTATTAGAGCAATCATATCCACTGACTCACAGGTTGGCAGTGTTATTCCAACTCCCACAGATGTATGCTGTTGTTATGTCCTTGGGCAAGACACTTAACCCACCTTGTCCTCTACATACACTGCTGCGTATACCATTGGTCAGTCAAGTTTCTGTCTTCACCTCGCTTATTTCCAATGATCCCTGTACAAATAAAGCCATGTGTAAGAGTGCTAATTTACAACATGATGATTCCCAGCTTAACCAGAGATCTGCCTGACCTCTCCCTGTCCATTACCGCTGGACTAAGGCACTAATTACAAAGCCCAGTCTCAGGGCTTAACCCTGGCATCTCCCACGGTGACCACAGCGTCTTAATGTGGCTCTGTTCCTGCACTTACTGTTGCTCTTGGACGGGCATGGATATTATTTAAAGGCTCCAAAATGCATTACGAGCTGTCTTCAGAACCAGACCTCAAACATGCAGCCAGGCTTTTGGGGGTTATAGGTTTGTTTAAAATGGCGTCTATACCTCAGAGTTTGGCTTGTAAAGATTTCGCCAGCGGTCAGTTCGTCATTGGGTGTCCCGGACAGCTTGTACCAAAGTCAGAGTAAGTTTAGCGGAAAGGCAAAGTTTGAGGTTTCTGGTCCAGAGCTAATTGGGAGTTTGAAATGATGTGGCTTGTCTTTGGCCCAAGTGCAATAAATGGAAACCTCTAGTTGGTTGTAATAGTGTCGCAATGACCCATTATAATCATACCTTGAAAAAATATATCTCTACTAAGTGTTTCAAATTTCCTAAAAGCAAAGGAACAGAAACCATGTTCTCATATCAATATCACACAACTGTTACTTCAAGAGTTGATGTACAAGTAAAAAAAATACAATAAAATACAATATTCTAACAACGAAATAAGAAAATGCATAAAATTCCCAGATTCTCAGTCTTTAAATCTGCACTATGGATGAACTCGAAAGGGCATCGGATGCAAACCCAACACTACACACCCAACACAGCATTTGCAGTTGTTTTCCCTCTGTCCAACGTCTTAGAGGCAAATAATTTATAGATCCTTTTTTTTGTTACTATACCTGTGTTCTAGGCTATAGTTCTTTCTGAATAGACGTGTTCTCACCTCTGTGGGTTTTCCCTTTTATTACTCATCTGAAACTCTATCCTCACATGAATTATGCATAGAGACAATGTACGGCATGTATAAGGTGTTTCCATATTATTATAAAAGTTAAAGTTGGTTGTATGTAACACTTTTCTGTCAGACTCATTTATTTGTGTTGTCAGGGTGGCTCTCATAGTCTGCTATAATTTAATTTTCAAGCACTATTAATTCCCCTTTTGACAATATGCATTTTTAATTAGAAAAGTTAAATGTTTGGGTTAATGAGAAACACAACCAGGTCAGGAGGATTTGGACTATGGAGCCACTAGAGGTCACAAGCTAATAGTCAGTTTGGAAAGCAGAGTATTGAAAAGGAAAGGGATCTTGCATGAAATCAGATTTATGATTGCAATCCAATAGTATATCTTTATAGACCGATATATCTATTATGGCTATTATATCGGGTTAGTATTTGTAATTTTTTGTGTACAGGCTTTCGCTCTCAGTCTGCAGTACAGGCTACTCTTTTGTTTTGGGTGCCCTGCTGCCTGAATATACTCATAAATGTTTATTTGAACACTTAAGTACAAATACATAACAGTTCTCTTATGGGTTTAGAGTGAATAAAGGACTGCAGGTGAGTATTTAGTAAATTTAAATTCCATAAGTTGGGGGAAGAAAACCAATATGGGCCCTACATATCACTCCAAAAATACCGGGAAAGCTTTTTTCTAATATTTATTTATTTAATATTTACTGACTATTAAAGAAGACGTCTAGTTTACGTAATTCTTTACTCATGCGTTCATTACTATAAGCACACATGTGTTGTTGTGTACGCGTGTGCAGTGTGTAGTCTGCATGTGTTTAGCCTGAATGTGAATGGATGACTCTTGGTTCACAGTTGTGTTGAGAGCGTCCTAATGAGGTGTGTAAAGACGTCCGATACGAAGTTTACTCTGGCTCTGACTAAGGCTGATTATATGATGGCTGCTGACATACAAGGGGCCCTCTCTTCTTTCTCTTTCCCCCTTTTCCCCCCTTTCTCCCCATTTTTGTCGCTCTCTTCTTTCTCCACTTACTTCTCCCTCCTTGTGTGTGCTTTCTCCTCTCTTTTTCCCTACTCTCCATTCTTGCTTCTCTCTCCTCTAGCTTTTGTCTTCAAACTACCTCTCTCTCTTGTTGCTTTTCTTTTCCTCACTGTCCCCCCTATCTCTTTTTTCCATTCTCTTCTTCCTTGTCCGTCTGTTCCTCCGGTCTCTCCCCTTACCTCACTCTCCTTTTTCTATCTGTCACCTAAATCTCTTCTATCCCTTCGTTGCTCCATTTTGTTTTCCTATTTTTCCTAACTCCCTTCTCCTCTCTCTTCTCTATAGCATCACCCTGTCGTCTCTCTCTCTTCCCTCTTTATTTTTCTCTCTAGATTATCTCTTCTCCCCTCTTTCCTCTGTTTTCCACCTCTCCTGTTTATCTCTCCTCTCGCTGTTCTTTCCTTTCCCCTCTCCTCATTGTACCTCCTCCCTCTGTCCTATACCCTCTCTTTTTCTCTCACTCTACCCCCTCTTTCTCCTTTTTTTCCACCTCTCAGTTTGCTCTCTCCCTCATTTCTCCTTTTCCATCTCCTCTCTCTATTCTCTACCCCTTTCTCTATCTCTCTTTCTCTGTCTTTGTCAGCTTCTCTCTTTCCTTCTCTCATCCCCTCTCCTCCCTCTCCCCTATGTACCGCACTTTCGCACCATCTCTCATATGTTAATAATCTGTGTTTGTCTTATAGGCTGCAGGAAGTAGGAGCCCAAAGCTAAACACTGAAACAATGAGTGACATCGCGGTCGGCCCTCGAACTCTTTAAGTGTCGAGAAGGCGCCAGAACAGCCTCACCAAATTACAGCCTATTTAACCAATCAGTCTGCCGTATGTGTGCAAATGTATAGTCTCCCCCAAACACTCACTCCGCACAATATGTCTCATAGCTCCGGGCACCAGCGCTAATAGTCCGTGATTACTCCCAACAACAATGATTTGTATTTAATCTTTCTATTCATGCAGAAGAAAGAAGCTTTACCATTCATCAAAATGCATGGTTGTTTAAAGATTCATTCCAAAACCACTTTCCCTGTTCCGCTGCTCTTAAAATCGCAGATTGGTTTGAAAAATCGCTCGAAAAGTGGCACGAACCAACTGTTCCCACTTGATACTGACAGTGTGCAGTTTAAATTACAAGACTGTAACTTCTCAACTTCACACAAAACGCCGGACAGCGAGTCCAAAAATCAGTTTCATCACCAAAGTTATTTTACGCTTTCGGTGTATTTATTTATTTATTACTTGTATTACTGTAGTCTATGTAAAATTTTTGTTAATGATTTAAATAATTACACACATATTGGTTAGGTACATTTTTAAACAAGTAACTTCAACAAATTACAAATGAAAGGGACAATTTGTATATTTTTAAACAAAGGCTCTGAATCCTGCTTTTCTCCTTGAATGTTCCACAGAAAACCATAGAACTTGACAATCTCCATGAAGATAAGCAGGTTCCTACACCAAACCAAGTATTTTTTGGTAATAAAAACCTGTAGTTATAAGTGAAAGATATAAGTTAATGCCTTATTTGTCGAACATTCCAAGCCAAGGAATAACATTTTCATGAGATTAGCAAGAACAAATCCTTAATGAAAAAACTTAGTCCACTTAGTTTGCTATTTAACTTTAAGTATATGCTATTTTTTTTTTCAAATCACAGTTTATTAATATGGAAATAAATACAGCCTAGTAGGAGACAAGACTTTCTTCACTCAAAGCTTCTGTCGAGCAACGGAAATACCTTTCGCATTCATCTTTTATAAACCTTTTCTCATTTTAACAATAATATAGTCTATAGTTTCTGGAGGTCAGAATGCAAAATACTTCACCCGGATATTCTCTGACACCGGGGTCCCTACTTCACAAAGTATTTTCCGTACATACAACGCCATTTTGCCCTTGTTTTTCACACTTTCGCCCTCATATGAATCCTGCTACATCAGGTCATAGGAAGGGTACGCTTGAAGAATGCACCAGTGCGTCCCCTTTGACCATCCGCTGTTAAGCAAGTCTTATGAATCTTTTGAGACTGATGGATTCTGAAGGGGTGCACGGTGAAATGTTGAGGCCCGTAGTGACCCCTGTAAGCCCCCCCAAACACTTCTCTCCGCCCCGACCCTTGAACTATGAACCCCGTGTCACTGCCCCTCCGGACGTCCTGACAGCGCCCTAGTCTGGATCTACTCAAAGCTCCAGAGAAGAGCAGAGAAGGGAAAGTTCTTTACAGGGCCTAAAGGATGTTTGGGGATTGACACAGATTTAAAGATAGGGAGTGTGCAATCAGGTTAATGAACGCTACTGCAGTTGACTCTTGTAGGGCGTCATGCACCAAGTAACACAGTAGGATCCGGTTTCTCATTTGAAAATAATGGTTTTATTGCTGCTTCATGTTCATTTCTTGACAAAAATATCCAGAGAAATGCTGTCCAAAAAGTTGCAGTTTAAATGTTAAAGGCTGTCTCTTACATAGAACTGACTCATGTGAGATTTATGTCATGTTATAATGCTGTTACCACTGCAAAATCATACCTGGAGCTATGTTTTGTTTCATTCACACATGTTTGAGTAACGCTGCATTATGAGTCTGTCTACATCTCCAAAGCTCAAAATGCTCTGTTTTACCTTGTGATGTCATGAATTTTCCAAGTTAACAGCTTCTTTTTACCTTTAGATCAGTAGAGGTCGGCTATTCCAGGGCTGAAGTTAGCCAAATTATTTGAGTGAAGGTGTTTGGAGTTTAAAAACATAGTGGACCACTTCCTATATTCCCACATGACATCACAAGGTGGGACAGAGTTTTTCAGTTTGAGAAGAACCCAGCGTAAATATGCAGGGTTTGTGAGTTGAACCTGAAATTAAACAAAACACGATTCCATGTCTGTTTGAGATGACAAAACATAACAACATGATAACATAGATCAGAAAATAAAGTCCACTTTTATGTTATAATGGTTTTCCTTCATCGTCATTCGCTTACTTAAGAGTTGGATTTTGAGTGATGCATATTTGAATGATTATTTAAAAATTCTGATTCTGGGTCAAGCATTTTTTATTTATTTTTTTTTGATCAGTGAAGTCCTTATAAAATGGGCAATATTGGGTAATGAATGAAAAAAAGCATATGTTTTCTTCCACTACTTCCAATACTTGATCTAGTCCTGGTTTAGATATATGATTTTGATATGAAATGGGCTGATTTAGTCTTTGATTAGAATAGGCTATTTGCACACGAGCACACTAGCCACCCCACTGTATCTCAAAGCTGACTGTCACTTTTATTAAAATCATAAAACATAAAATAAAGAACCTATTAAAATGCAAATGAATTAAAATAAAGATATATATAGAATACTTTTATTTTTTTATTTTTTACTTTGTTTTAATTTATATTATGCCTTGTGCGACATCCACCTGCAGCTTCCTGTTCACTGTCTTATCTTAAAATATTTCTTAATTTTAGCATAACTGTGCAATAAAAGAGCTGAAATTGGACAGGAAGCAGTGATGCTAACAGTGAGGTTGCTGAGTGCTACTGTGCGGAGAGCATATTGTTTGCATTCTTATATTTGTGTTATTTGAATCTTTACCTCTACGTCTGTTCTGGTGAATTTTTGACAATATTTGCCCCTTTTAGCAAGTCACAAATGTTCCCTTGACTCTTTAGACTGTAGTTTTGAAGTGGTACTTGGGAGCAAAGAACGGTGGAAGTAACACACAGCGTTTCTTCCAT
>KN497525.1:0-19869 GCA_000787155.1 Scartelaos histophorus | reverse complement strand
GCCTAATTCTGCCGAGCACTAAACAATGTGCAGCGTTTAGCACAGACAATATTATCGATGAGTAAAAAGCAGGCGTCAGCGGGACACATGGCAACTGAGGAGAGGCTGACCTCTGGAGGTCATGTCCTCTGGAAGTCATGTCCTCTGAACTATTATTAAGTATTTCCTAATCCTAAAACCTAAACCTAAAGCCTTAACTAAGCACTACCTAAGCCTGAAACATTCTTAAGAAATGATGAATTTAGTCTAAATAAGATGCTGTTTTTCAACACTAAGTGTCAATGCACAAACTGGCTCTGATCCAGTCCAGGGGCACAGGACAGACCTGTTTCCTGAATAATCTTCTCTCACTCATTAAAGGTGCTTTAATGTGTCAGTGCACTGTACCTAACAGTCTTTAGTTTAGTTTATTTATTTTACAGGGGCATGTACAGGGGCATTAATCAAAGAAACAGCTTTCATTTCTATTAGTCTGTAGTCCCTAAGACATGCAAAACACAAAATGCACAAATAACTCAAAAAACAAACAAACCTAAAAACAATCTTTATTCATAAATAGTCCAAATGTTATGATAAAAATGACTATGACATTAAAGAGCTCTTCCACCCTACCCCCTCTGAGCCGAGTTATAGTTTTTCCTACATTTGGAAATGTAACAGTTTCACTAATACTGATGCATCTAATAATAATACATGAGATACAAAAACGTTACAATCTTTATTGCACACAAAAAGTGAAGTGAAGTGCATAACTTAAACTCTGTTGTTAGTTTGTTCCATTTGGTTGTAGAAGTCTGAAATACTGAGTGGCCTTTGCTGTTTTAGTTATTAGGTTTTAATCATAGCTCAATTTACTGCATAATAAGAATGTCTATAAGCACTGTAAAATGATTAATCTTAATTATAGTCAAAGTGAAGATGGACTTCATTTTGTGTGGTTGGGAGGTGTTTCCCTGGCTGCCTTTTATCTGTTGGATAATTCAGTTTCACCACAAGATGGCACCAGTGTTTATGTGTACAGTGTGTTTTTATAGGCACAGTGGAAGAGGTTACAGAGTCCTGCAGAACTTTTAACCTTTAAACACAACTTCTGCAATGAGAGCAACAGATAAACTACATGTTCTAAATCATTTAAAAGTAGCCTTCTGAAAAAGGACTTTAACAGGGATTATAAGGATTACATTTGATATATATAATAATAACTATTGTAAATCCTATAACTGAGACTGAATGAACTGAATGTTAAAAAAGTCAGCTGTGATCTGGTTATAGTGAGTGGCATTACTCCTCTGGTTTATTTAGGGTTTAGTTTATTATTTAATATCCCAGACCATGGATGCATTATAATTAGTTTATTTGAAACATTACAGATTTATTGCACATCTCCAGAGTTCTTCTTCCTGCTTTGAATTCCTGTTTATAGCCTATTTAAATGTGGTATTTGTATCTGCACATTGGCCTAACTATTTCCTTTGGTACTTCGCACTGTCAAATAGTTTAACCCTAAGGGAAGCAAAGAAAATGAAACTTTCCTCAGTGATGTTGTTGTCTGGAGTTATATTTTCAGTACCACCCTGTGTTCATCTTGTTCCTGTTGTTTTGAGCGCTGATAAATTGTTGATACAAAGATCAGCCCAGAGAGTGACCTGTGAGTACAGGACAATCTGCAGGCGTCCGGGGAGAGCGAACCATCAGCCCCATGTGGCCTGTTATGAAGGAGCTCCAGCGTAATCAAGGACAGCACAAACACTGGGGCAATCCAGGGACAGGATGGAGGTGCTGGAGGTGTGCCTCCCACTGAGAGTGCCACTCACTGCAAACACACACAGCTCAGCAAAACCTTAGGATTCACAAGTTTAGCCATTATTGGCTTTTAAAAATTAAATGAATATATAACAGATTTGGATGATTTCTGTTTCAAATGATGCATAATTACATTTCTTTTAATTCAGACTGTATTACAGTCATTCAGCACTGTACACATCTCTACACAATAAAAAAGACACTGAAACTGTGTGCAAATTAGCTTGAAATGAAAAAAATGAATATATGATTAAAAAAAATTTAAAAAAAAAAGGCCAGTTCACGTATCAACAGTATTCAGTCCAACTAAAAATGTGAAAGGCCCAATGATGGTTGAAATTATTTAATCTGTGGAATTTGTGTCATTGTTGTTGATTTATTAAAAAATAAAAAACAACACTATTGCTTTGTTGAAATCTAGTTCACTCTGGAGACCAAATACTGTTGGAACATGGACAGTGTCTGTGCTTAGTTCTCTGGTGTTGTGTTGTAGCAACTCAACCACAAGAGGGCAACTCTGGACCACACTGAGGCTGGTCTTGGTCCACTTGGAGTAGCCACATCATCATAAACTGTCTCTGTCTCATTTGGTTTTATTAGCACGTGATAGGGCAGTCCCAGCTAGGACTTCCTCATCCTGTAGTAAAAGAGGTGGGATCAAATGCAAATCACTCGCTGATGACTGATGAAACTGCTATTGGCACCATTTAAAGGAATTATATGTAAGATTTTGGTTTTAAATTTCATAAATGTGACCTATCTGAATTCCCAAATACAAGATAAACATATTCAAATAGATAAACATTTTTACTGATAAAAATTCTATTGCTGATTTATTCTTAATTTCATAAGTACTGGACGTGTCAAATGTATTTATTGTTAGACAATTATCTACAATGAGCCTCACCGTTATCCATTTCGGTTGTAATCCAGTTGTTTTAAACCTAATCGGACTCTCTCATCTTGAACGGTCACTACCTAAACCCCAGCACCCCCAGCCCATTGTGAATCTGTGCTAGTGCAGCCTCCGCAGCTCAGGGAGTCATTCTGGAGGTTCTAAGCTTCATGACACAGGATCTGTCCATATATTGAGCTTCAGTATCCACTATCTGCAAGTTTAAACACCAACACAGGCTCAGCTGTAAATGTAATTTTTTAATGTAATGTAATCTTTGTCTACTAATTTACTTTACCATTTACGTGTTGGTTATTGAAGGTATTTTTGATCCAAAAACATTCTTGCCAGTGACGGCAAAGAGTGAGGTTTGTATTATACAGTCAATGTGAACTGTGACATTCAATCATAATAACACTGTTTATAGGAGAATAATGACAAAACACCTTTTCATGAAAATTTGACATTTTAATGGAAACTAAAACTGTGAACACTGGAGGTTTTTCTTTATTGAATCTATTACATTGTTTGGATTTGAGGGTTATTATTACCATGCTTTAGACAAATCAAAACCAGGACACTGTGACAATTCTGTTAAAATTCAAAACAAAATTTTAAATATCATAATCAAGACTTAACATAAATGTCAACCTGTAAGACATCTGAGAACCAAACACTATTTTACGCCTTTGTGCGGCAGGAGGACAGTCACTGAGATGAGAATGAAAAACAAAATGGCAGCGTATCGCTTTAAAATGACTGTTAGTAGTGAAGTTGCCCTTGTCACTGTAAACTTTCTTAAATACTCAACTATTTAAAAAAATCTGCACAAGTTGCCAGGGCAATATTTTTTTTTTAAAGGAACAGCTTTAAGATGCACAAACACCAAAGTCCAGCATTTCCCTATTAGTTGACTGTTAACGGTTGTTTTCAACAGACATTCGGCTGCTGCAGTAGTGACATGTGCTCAGACAAAACTAAAATAAAACTCGTTCAAAGTCGATGTTCTGACCCAGGTTTTGTTTTTTATGAGCAGAAATGTTTAGGTGTTCCTTTGGTGAAATACGTTCATCTTCTTTTTTCAACAACAAGGCAGATAAATAAAAGATACACACTGAATATCAAATGTCCTCGACAACAGAAATGTGTTGTAGTGATTTCTCAGCTGGCAAAACAGCTCATCGGTGAAGCAAAATAAGCCTATAAGATTCAAATAATTAAAATCATCAAAAACTCATCAAGTGTGACGTCTTCCTTTTAGTTTCATCCTACTTGTGCATCTATGGATAAATTAGGTTAAAACTCAAAATAAACATAGTATTATAAACACATGGTTAAATACTAATCTGTTAACTCTGTTCAAATGTATGATTTTATGTGCTACTTTAGACGTATCAAATATGACTTGCACAAAGTCCATCACCACTGATTTTGGCTTTAGGTCAAACAATTCCCAATGCAAGCAGTGAACATTTTAAAATCAACAAAAAAAAAAAAGAAAAGAGAAAGAACTTTCAATGCTCTCAAGTTGTTTTTCACTTTTCAATGCAGGAGAGCAAACCAAAAGTTACCAAAAAAAGAACATAGACATTACACAATGGCACGGATATATGCAGGAAGCAGATCTTTAAACAATCAAAATTGCTGTTAATTTATCATAATGTTTTCACACAGGCACCTGAACATGTAACAACAACAAAAGAGGGTGATGAGCTTAATTATACCAGAGACTTGCATATAAGAGGAAGAACTTGCTACGCGCCTGCTCAAACATCAAACTTGTGACCTCAGCTGTGTTGGAAATGGCACCTGAGATTTCAGACCAAACTTCTTTGATAAATGTTTTAGAATCTGAGGAGCAGATGTTGTATTACTTTGGCCAAATACACGAGCCATTTCCAGCACGGCCTGCCCCAGCATCATGGAGGTGATTGCACATCCTGAAGAAAAGGTAAGGGAGGGGAAGGGACCACAAACTATTCAGTCTTATTCTGATGCATACGCCTACAAACTCAACACACACATTAAATCCCTCACTGATTCAAAACAACTTGCCTTTTTGGTTTGTAGGCTACAACACTTAACAGTTGTATCTTCATAAATGCATATTTCTGATCTTTTATAAGTGCTAATAAAGAGCAGTCTCCAGGTTGGGGAGTGTGGGCGATTCTCTGATTTCCCTTCCCAAGACTATCTCATTGTAAAAACATGTAAAAACAAACGTATTCATTGTAAGACTACAGTAACATCACATAAGTCTGTTTCACCCTGTTATACAGCCTACAGATGCTTCCCTGCCCTGTCACAACATTGGCAGCACAAGATGGTATTTGGCCTTAATGGGTTTTAATGGTACATCTTTGAGAATTATTACCATTTGGGAAGCGGTATACATAATACAGGGAAAAGATGCTAACCAATATCTGGCTATATTTTGGATCAGGATCCAAATGAACAAAATAACATTGTCAACAAAGTCTGAACATTACAGTCTGACCAGAATTGTGTGGCTGCAAAATACAGCTGCACGGCTCAGAGTGAAACAAACTAAAGTCATAAAACAGCTCAAAGCATGTGCTTTTAAACAGGGAAAATGACAGAAAATACTATTTAAATTATTTGGTGTCTTAAATAAAGCTCAAATGAGCAGTTTCCAAATTGGGATTATCATCCATAGAAGGGCCACTACACAAGAAAATGTTCAACATAGTCATGGCTTATCAACACTACCTGAGTTACATAATAATTCTGTATTTTATCTTCTCGGAAAAATAACAGCCCAAAGCCATTCTTTCAAGGAGTATTGAGTGAGCATAGAACTCTAGTAATTAAAAGATAAATGCAATTTGTTTACATAAAGTGCTATTAATCCACACAAATCAAATCTGTTGTAGGAATTGAACTCAGATAATCCCTTTGTTATGGACATAAAGACCACCATGGATTAGAGAATGAAGCGAAAAAGTCACACAAAGCATTCTTTTTCAGATGATGCCTGTGAGTTTAGAACTGGACACTAGAATCTCAGCTAAATTGTAAGTAGGGATCATGTCATGTAGATTACAATGTTATTGCACACAGATTTGCAAATTATAAAAGGTTTTCAACAGTAGAAGATATAACGGACCTCCACATATCAATACATTTTGTCAATATAAGTGGCTCGTCAGGACTCTTCGATAGTATTGCGATATTTTTTGTTACTGCTATTTTAATGTGGTAATGAAGCCTGTTTATTTCCACAAGTACGCATGCAACAAAAAAAAAAATATAGAAATCATAAAATCAAGTCCCAATCAGAAAATAAAATTAGAAAAGGGCCTAATTTTTTTTTTACCACTGAAATAAAATTCTGAAATAAAAACCTGTGGTTATACTGCAGAAAACAGAGCAGAAAACCAAACATGTCTCTTAAGTTAATTTGTTCTAAAACTTTTAGGTAAAAGTGAATTCAACAAACACTATAATAAGAAGCATGAAATGTGTGAAAGCTTAAAATCACAAGGATTGCTGTTAAAATATTGTTTTAAATTAAAGGGGAGGGCCATTGCTTTCCTTCCAGTCTTGCAGCTGTTTGTATTCTGTTGGGCATACTGCGGTGCAGCACACATTTGTAAGAACAAAAGGATAGAAAAGAAACATTATGCTTTCCCTCTAAATGTTTAAGACAAGGCTCTTCTTCCTGAAGGGTGTCTTACTTGTGAGTGCCCCCTGGGCTTACAGTTTAAACAGGAAGATGATAATGCCACCACTTCAAGGCATTGTTTTCTAAAGTGTGTTCATGTTTTCAAGCTTGCACTCAGTCGTGCACATATGACGTCTAACATATCACAATGAACTCATAAGAACGCGCTGAGAAAGAATAGCTGAGGCATCCCATAATAATCACACTGACGACTGCTGCAGTTGAACAGGATAAAGGCTTGGGAGGCAGTCGAACATGATCCTAACAGAGCCACAAACAGCCCTCACAACCCAAAGCCGCACGTGTCCATTCATGGAGAGGCATCGGTCGACCCCTTTAGCACAGCCCTCCAAAAGGTTTGTGTCAAAGTCAGTTCTTCACAAGTCTGTTGCTCCATTTCTTGAGTCCAAAGGAAATCATTCATGCTAAACTATCAATAGTTTCACAGTTGTTACTTAAGTTATCCAACAGGATTCCAAACATGTTGGGCTGGAGATGGTCTTCCTCACTGGTCAGGTCCATCCCTGGACGCGCTATAAACCACTACTCTTTTTGGATCTGAAAAACAAGAAAACACATGTATATTAGAGGAACATAAACAATTAGGAATGAAAAACTGCACAATGTTACCTTCTTACCTTGTTTTTGCAAGCTTAAAATAATTTCCATCTCTGTTGAAACAAACAATATAATGTTAAATTGAGGCCAATCAACATTTCTCTGTGCATTATGCTAGATTATCAGACACACCAATACACATATTATGATGTATGCTTGTATGGATATACCTTTAGTGTGATACATGACAGCAGCTTTTATGTCAAAGGAGCCCCAGCTACACCTCCTGCCATTGTCTTTAAAGTGAGCCGACTCTTTGACAGAGCCGAACAGCACAGTGGTCACAGGGCCCTGGGCACATTTAGCACCAGTATCTTTCCCCAGGCCCACAGCAGAGCAAGCAGCCTTGCCCTCCTCTTTTGTCTTGTCCTGACCACCCTGCTGGAGTTTGCCCTCTTTGTTAGAGACACAGACAGGAGAGGAAGAAGTGCGAGTCCTTTTCTCAGAGTCCTGGGCCAACATGGCTGGATCAGAGAGCAAGGAGGTGTTCTCAAAGCAGGGCTGACACTGGCTTTGAGCCGCACACACAGAGGAGTCTTCCTCTGCAGGCACCTGTCCACTTCCTCCGTCTGGACCCAAATTGGGCTCATTGATAAAGGAGAGCCCCCACTGATTCTGGAAGATGTCTCCTAAGGCTTTCTGATTTGTCTGAGCAGCTGGCGGGTCAAGGTGGCGAGCACTAGGGAGGACAGGTTGCATATTTAAAGGGTAAATTAAAAGAGTACATTTTCTAATATCATACGTGTCTCCATCTATAGGACTACTTGTAGAGCTACAATTACTTTCCAGAGAAGATGCTACATTCTCGCCTCCTGGGACAGATGGGGCTGGTGGAATACTATTAGCAGCAGGAGTAAAGAAGGTGCCCACAGAAGGACAACTATTCCCAGAAACAGGACCATTAGTAAAGCTAGCTGAGGTGATAGTTTTCATAGCAGACATGGGGACCTGGGACAGTCGAACAGGAGGAGGAAGTACCTCTCCTGCAGACTGAGCTACTTTGTTGAGGTTTTCTTTTACTTTACTTGCATAACTGATCTTAGGAACAATTTTAGCACTACTATTGTCCACAGGAAATACTGGAGGGGGCTTAAACAAAGTCCAAGAGTCCTCTTTTGAAGGGGAGGACAGTTTGGCTTTATGCCTTTCCTCAGTCTTTTTAGTAAAGGTGCCAACTGATTTACTATCAACGTTTTTCCTCTGTGATTCTCCCACTAGAGCGTCCGAGGAAACAGCCCTCCGAGCAGCAGCAGGAGCTTTGACTGTCTCCAGTCGAGAAGTGGCTAACTTCTCGTTTGAGTCCAGACTGAAAGCCCCGGGCTCCTGCATGCTACTGGCTTGTTGCATGTCCTTTTCACGTGTCACATTGTCAGAGCTCTTGACATTGTTACATCTGGCCTTCCGCTTCTTGGGAGTTGTATATCCACCGTCAGAGCTGCTGCCATCATTGTCCTTGCTAGAATACCCATTTATAAGAATGCCACAATTTACAATGCCATTTTGAAGCAACACAGTGTCTTTTTTATCCACAGATTGGTCATCATGATGATTTAATTCCAAGGCCTTGTCATTTTTAAGGTCCATATTTCTTTTGTGATCCAAAGTTTTGCTGCTTGTTTTGGGGACAGTCATATACAGCCTCTGTGATGATTTCTGCTTCACAGTTACAGTACTTGCAAGTCTGCTACCATTGCCGACGGTGGGATGTGACATGCCAACAATATCTGATGAGTTAAGATTCTTCTCTGTTTCCTCGTTGCTGTTTAGTTTTGTGTATCCTACAAGACAAAAAGTATTTCAGTCAAAACACACATTTCTTGAGAACTGCACAAAATTCTTTGTGTGCTGTCTGATGCAAGAACTGTTTTATTTTCAAAACAAATCCTTGGTTAAAATTGTGCATTAGTGCCCCTGTATAAATTGCAATTATCGTGCAGATTTCTGCATTTGACTTATAATCTTGGCATACACTAGACCACTAGTTTGTAGATCTAGTTAAAACCAAATCGTGAGCTTTAACAACAAATTGCATAAGGTGCTCCAGCCCTGAACTGATCTTTCAGACATTAAAAAGCCCCAGAATCTAACAGGAATAAATACATGCTTGTAGTGGACCATAAATGGATGTATGCATAATACATTCATAGCACACTCTGTCAACGTGGTCCACTCCATATCAGCAGCACCCTAGGTCTGCGGTCAAAGCACATGTCTACGTTGTTCGCGCTTCAGGTTATATATTAAGAATTACAAGTTATGCAAATATAGAGGATCGTGATTTTGGTAAAATCACTGTCAACCTGCTGCGTGGCTTGAAATGAACATGCAACAGGCCTGTCAAAGCTAGCTTTAGCCTGCGCTACTCTCAACTTCGCTGTGAAACGTTTGCTCACACAGTACAAATCTTGACACAACAGTTCACCTCAACGTGAGTTTACATACGTGTAGGTAATAAACACAGCAATGTCATTTTTGCACGATGCTGTCTTATAATCCTAAGTTGCCTGGTTAGCATTAGCTTTGAGTGATGTTGTAACATGGCCGACAGGAAACGGGAGGCAGCTCAGAACATTCCAGTGGAGCCGGCTCGTTTTCGTGAACACAGCCATATACCCGAATGAATCAGACTGAATCAGCCACTCTACAAGGCCTGTCCTCACGCAGTGATGTGCAGCTCCGTCTAGGCACACTTAACATTTAAACATGTATACTTAGATACATTTCCCTTACATTTACTGCTGAAAATGGGTGGCGAAACCGGCGCACACAAGGTCAATCCCCGATATGTCAAAGCACTACCAGCCACTACTGTCACGCAATGTCAGCTAGCTACTCCACCACCTCGCCCAGTCTGGCTTGACAGTCTTCGGTCTAAGCGTATGGATTGATGTACTGCTTGTTTGCAGCTAAAACAGGAGGGTAAGTGTAGTTTATAGCTAGCCTGGAATCATGCTTGACTCTATGCTAGTTAGCAACAGCTACTAAGCTCATTGACATTAGCTGAGTAAGGCTAGCCCGCGTTAGCTAACTTCTACGGATGGCCCAACCTGTTTTCTTCGTGTGCGTTTCCTGATGCTGGCGCTGGATGTGGCTCTGATCATGTTTTAAACCAGCTGTGTGTTGAATTGACTGTCTGTCCACGCCGTGTTGGGGATATAGTTTGTCTTGTGCCCGATCTCTGGGCTGTTCCTCCATTGAAGTGTAGAGTGTCGGACTTGATCAGCCAAAGTGTGCTAGCTCCCTGGTAAGTACAGCACAGTCCAATCACAACCAGTGCAAAACGGAAGCTATTTGAAGCCACTGTAAACGTCAGCACTCAATGGCTAAAAATGGCACTATTTTGGGTGGTCATTGCTTCTGAATTCACGTGCTCTATTTTTGCATCGCGGGACATAGCGGAATTTGCATGAATTGTAGTTAGTTCTATCTTTTGCACTGTCATTAGATGACAGGATGGTATAATATAAATGTTTGAAGGGTGGGCAACACTGGGGTGGGGTTCCCTAATCATATGACCGGAGGCTCTGCCACGTCTCCAGGCTGTGTGGATAGGCTTTGGTTAAGACAGGCATACTTTCCCCGCTCCTAAAATGGAAAGTCAACATTCTCAGAGAACTTGTCCAAAGGATATACTACACTCACCTGTCAACAAATATATAAAGATACACTCACCATTTACTGTCATCAAATGTTTGTCCGTTTTTGTGACAGTAATAATCCAGAAATAAAAATAAAATAACTGGACCGGACCCACTGCCATGTCATAATGAGCTGTAGATATGGAAATTATTGATTGTTTTATTCATTAATCAACATCTTAGAGAAAGCATAAACCTAATAAACCTTAGACGTTGAATGTATTTGTTATACTAAAATATTGGACTCCTGTGTAGTTCTTTAGTGTCATTTAGAACTTTTAAAGAAATCTGTGCATGAATAAACTCCACTTTTCCCCTTTTCCTTTTAATAGATCGGTGTTGGCTCATAGCAGTGCCCTTCAGAAGGCTTACAGCTCCCTCTTGTGGTGCCTGACGGGAGGCATTTGATATAGTTACAACATTTGTTTGAACCATTTACAGTCAGTGATTTGATTTTCATATCGCCTAGGTCCATGCTATAAACCTGGCAAAGATAATAAACTCGGTAAGCAGAATCAGCTCAACAACTCTTTTATAGACGGGCTTTGTCAAGCAGCAGTGGAGAATTTGTAAAAGATAAAACTTTACATGCAATCTATTGTAAAGAATATGACAAATTGCCCTCATCATATGTGAAATACATTACAATAAAAACAGGCCTATTTATATTTCAAGTTATTGATAATAACCGCAACAAAACCTCACACAAGTCACCAAATAACATTAGCCATACTGTAGCCTTTTGCTTTGAAGATTGAAAGTATCAGCCTCACCATACATTAACAGTGATCTGTCCATGGGATATGTTGATATGCATATTAAAATCCCTATAAATAGCCTCAGCCTTTTAGTTTATCAAGCTGACTGAGAAAAACTGACATAATGTATAAAGGTCCCGTGCTTTCAGAAAGTGCATTTCCTGGAAAGTATTAAAAATTTAAATAAAGCAATGGACTTCTTCATGTCTTGTAATTCCCTTGGCGCTGGACGTGTAGTCACCATGTACAGATTGTACACAGCATGGTGCCCACAGAGTCTGAATCAAGTAAATCTTTTATTACAGAACAGGAGGTACTCATTGTCTTCAAGTGTCACAAAAGGTTTTGAATGTCTTCATGCCTTAAGACTTTGTAGGTAAGCCAGTAAAGAACATTAAACATTAGAAAGCTCATTGGGAAAAGTGCTCGGGAGATGGTATCAATCCTTTTAGCCCGCTCCACAAAGCGTCTGCGAATGTCATAGAAACCTAATCCAGGAGGTAAATCGGCAAAGACAGGTGTTGCATCCATTTCAGCTGGACCTGCCGACAGTGCATATCTGTAGCTTTGGTAGAGTAACCCTTGCTGTGCTAGTTCCTCTTCCTAAATGAAATAAAACACAATCAGACTAAGTTTTTATTTTCTGTAACTTTGTGTGGAGTGATTCGTGTGACCTAGTGACCTCACAGTATAACGTACCCGGGCACAGGCGCTGCACTGCTGAGAAGGGTTTCCATGGGGAGTATTGTTCCCTGACAGGTTGTTTCCTTTTGCCTTACTGTCACTTCCCTGCAAGAGATAAAAGAATCATCAACAAAGTTATTTTACAATCTGTTCTGTTCTGTGCATCTTACAATGCACAGAAGAAATGGAATATGACAGATACACAAAGCAATATTAATATGAAGAAAATAAAAAAAAAAATGGATTCTGCATATATTTTTGACTTATGGTATACATTTTATAACTGTATGCAAAAAGCCTCAAGCCAGAAAACTCATCCAAGTGATGAACAAGGTGGTACTTGAATTAATTACAGGTCATTTCAGTGCATGCTTGTCAGCTGTACACAACATGCAGCAGAGATGGGGCAGCTTAAGCAGGGCTGGGTGCAGGGAACAGCCGATGACAGCTGCCCCAGGGGCAGAGTGGGTGGGTCGAACTCACAGATCTCTGACGCTGCTGCTGCTCCTTCTGCTTCTTCCTCAGTCTGAAAAACTCCTTGTGTTGCCGAGAAACAAAGTTAACAGCAGCATATTCCAGCAGTGCAGCAAACACAAATAGTAGACATACTGCCATCCAGATGTCTATGGCTTTTACATAAGACACCTAAGAGACAACGTGAGACACCGAACATTATAAACGGCAGAATGAGATTTGACCTATGGTTAAAAAACAAAAAACAGAATAACAAAACAGTGCGTAACCTTTGGCAGTGATGCTCTGGAGCCCGAGCTCTGGGTGGTCATAGTGAGCACAGTGGTGATGCCCAGTCCGACTCGAGCCGGGGCTGCGTCCATGTTGATCCAGAAAGAGACCCAGGACAGGATCACTGTCAGTAGACTTGGAATGTACATCTGGATCAGGTAGTAGCCCATCTGCCGCTCCAAGTGAAACTTTACCTCTATACAGGTAAACTTACCTAGATGCAATAGCGGTGTTTTATTATATTGTACAAAGCAATTCTAAGGTTATGTTTAGTACCTGTGTTATAGTGCTTGGTGCAGTAACCTAGGCCTTTTTCCTCCTTTAGCACAAACTGTGGCAACTGCAGATCATCAGCGACCTGCACGGCCCCGACATCCAGCCATTCAAAGATTAAGTCATTCATTGTGTAGCCAACTGGAAAAAGGATGCAGTTAGGTAGGATTAGTCACACAGTAAAATTGCAACAGTTTTTATATTATCTTGCAAAACTAATTAATCTACAATATTATAGCACACTTGTGCAACAATCATAATGAATGTATCTGTTCTATCACATAAAGTAATGTAGTAAGAGTAGTAACAGTCATTGCTGCTTCATGAAATTCAATCATAGACTTGCTCATTAGCAATGCTGTAGACATTAAGCCCAAAGAAAGAGGACTCAGTTTACCAGCTATTGTTCATTACTAAAGAGCATTCAAATATGTCAATAATGGTTTTTAACCACATGCTGATCACAGTATTTACAGTCCCTAAAGCTACTTTTAATTTATTTTTTGGAGTGAGTTTGTTTGTCAGTTACAGTGACCTTAATGTTTATTCTTACTTACAGCTTTCCAGTTGCATTGTGCAGGTCTGACTGTCCATGGGGAAGTTCTTGAGATCCATGGGACAAGAGAGGATAAGAGTTAATCTAGAAACACAAGCACACAAAAACAAACAGGTGAGGGTCTGGTGGCAGATGGCTGGGGAGAAGCTGCTGCAGTCAAGTGTAAAATGGAAGCTGACATTTCTCATGCTTTCTCCTCCCAGCGTTGAATGTCCAGGTAGAGTACCCGGACCTCTAAACCCTAAGGAGGCAGCAATCAAGCATAATGTCACTCAAATCTTTTAGCACTCTGAGCCAACGTTTAAGGTCATGTCAAATAGATACACCCTTTGTTGCACCTGTCCTGTCCTTTTTCTTGTAATACTTCAGAACAGCCACACAAAGAAAACACGTGATGACAGACAATATGTCACCTGTCAAGGAGAAACGGCCTGGGAACATTGTCTATAAAAGTCCTTTCATCTTCCAAAAAAAAACACCCAAAAACAGACATGTAGTTTCACAGCTCAAACACTTCCTGTGCTGAGTCATAAGGATATCACTGATTATGCTACATTTGACTTTCTTCTGGTGCGGACAGTGAAGCATCATGGTTGAGTGGTGACTCTCCCGCATCTATATGACCTTGTTCTAGTGGCTGCATAGTCATGCTGTGGATGATGCCCTGAGGTTAGAGGTCACTGCGTTCATTGAGCATCAGAATCACAGTCGATTGGTTAAACTGAAACGGAAATATTGCTTTAAAACAATTCTAATTATAACTCCTCCACTTCACGCTACAGTAAATTCTTGCCTTGGCACCACACTACTGACCTGATTTTGCTTTACCCTGCAGATATTGTTCAACTTTTTCTCATTAGGAACACTGGACAATTGCAAGTGAACTTATTTAAAATAAACAACAACAGAGGTCATGGCACGTAAACTTTGGTTGTCAAAAAGTTACTTTGTGTCAAACTATAATGTGATGTTTGTAATGTAATTTCAGATTTGAAATAAACAATCAATTACTATTTCATTATGGAACCCACACAGGCTATTTACACACAGTTTGTGATGAGAATGTAACACAATTCCAGTATACATATATATGATTAATGCAACTAAACCACCTGTTAAAAATAATGAATAATATTATATATGATGTATATGATTAGTTTATTTGGATGTCCTACATGTTACTGAACATACCTGGGACACATGCAAACATGATTGTAGCCATGGGATAATGTCCATCTAATGTCCCACTTTTGCTTACACACTTCATACACCCACGTACATATTCATTGGAGCAAAAGCAGGTGAAATACCTTGCCCAATGACACAAGGACACAATGACAGCCCTGGTCTGAGCATATGAATAATGTACCTTAAGCCAATACTAACTAATATTTGAAAAGATTACTACATGTGGTCTTACACCATATACTATACGTGTGTCATGAGGAATGGGTTAGAAGTTTCTACTCTATTGAACACACCCTGTTTGCACAGTTTTGCGTTGCAGTTATGTTTAAGTGGGTCAGGATCTAGTAACTATGAAGGTCAGGGTTTATGATTCAGATGCTTGTCTAACTCATGTGAGTCCTCACTGAGCTCCGGTGCCCTGTGGTTAAGGCCATTGTCGTATCAGATAAACCCACATCCATCAGGTCCTTCTCTAAACACGATACCTGCCTATGCTCTTTTTCAATACCTGATGCTGTAGAGGACATTCCCGTTCTGAAAGATCCGCAGCAGTTTGTTGTCTGTGGTAACCTCGTGGAAATTTGCACCTTTCTCATTGGCAAAAAACAGATCTGGTTTCCAAATGGAGTCTAACATAGAAGGGTCCAAGTCCAGAGAGTCGTCGGGGTATTCCTTGTAGGCCAGTCGAGGGTCATTCCACTGCTGCCGTAAAAATACATTAAGTCGGTAATCCTGGAGAACAACAATTAAAAGAATGAGAAAAACTATATCTATATTTTATTAAAAAAACACAACATTAAAAAACATTAAATGAGTGAATAGAGCTCGTATGTAACAGCAAAATCCACAAGACTCAATATCTATTCTGGTATTGTTTTATTCCCATACACATTTTCAGTTTACCTCATCAATATGTACCACTATCACTTCTATTGCAACATGACATTATCCGCCATACAAGAGTGTGTTTACAGTTCTAACATTGCTCACACTGGGAGGACACACATCAGCAAAGTTGCTCCAAATGGCCTTGACATATAAATACATAGAGAGAACTGTCAGCCAGACTTTCTGTAGATAGATGAGATGAATGACGAAGAGTACATAACTTTTGGATAAATTTAAATCACACATTGCAATTATACTCTAGTCCCTTTTTAACAGAAGTGATAATGAAGTCGTATAATGTAGCTACTCTCTTCTTACCATGGTCGTTTCTGTGATAGATCCAAAGCTGTTTATGAAAATGTTACAGGTGACATTAACTGGAGGTCCTGCCAAAACAAAATATACAATTTAAAATGGCACAATGATTCAAGAATGTTACGAGAATTACTATATCAACTTCATAACATATCGTTCATAGATGGGACAGTATTTTTTGTGTTATTTTTATTATAAGATTTGAGCTGTTGACAGTCAAATAAGTAACTTCTCTAGTTTATTATAGAGTCAAACTAACTACTTAAGTGTTTAATTGGTCTGTGCCCAAAATACAATTCATTTTCAGTTCAAATTATCCTGCTTCATTGTTTAAATATCAATGTCACTTCATATTTTTATTTTTTTTTATCATGGCCTAGTCACAAGCCAGTTGAACCATGCTTGGAACTGTACATACATTTTGAGTAAATCACTGCACCTGACAAGTCAAAAGGAGCATTTTAAGAGAAACTAGGACCAGAAATAAGAACTGGCAGCACTTACAAAGCTGCACACTTGCACACTAAGTTGCATTGTGTGTTTTTGCAGACATTGCAGTCTAACATTGCTTTGTCGCTCCCATTAGCACGGTCCAGCTGTCAACTATCGTAACCTTAAATATTTCAGTGGTAGGCAATAATTTATTGATTCTCCTTTAGTTACATTAGAGTATTTATAGATAATCAGCCGGGGATTTACCCAGTGTGCACTTGACAGGGATGTGGAACAAGTATGAAAAATGGATAAAATGCGACCCCCCCAGAGTCAGGAGGAAGTATGTCAGAAAGAATATGGCTTCACTCACTAAGAGATAGGGCATCATCAGAGCCTGTGGGGTGACTACTAGTATAGGGCTACTTTGACACAAAACACTTGTGAAAGAACCCAACGTGAAAATGTATTAACCTAAGGGTGTGGGTCAGTAAGAGCAGTAATGACGAATGGCATAGTAAGAAAGCAGGAGGATGCCATGTGTGAAAACGCCGCTGCCCCCCGGCCTGTCACACTGGAGCACCATCTGCGAGTGATTTGCTCTGCGTAAATACTTGTGCAAATATCTCTGCGGGGGGAGAGTACCTTTAAAGTTGGGACGGATGCGAGCATCATACCCAGATGTACGGCCCATCAGTTTGTCCAGAAAGTCTGAGGGAGAAGGGGGTCTGGGGGCTTTGCTGCTAGTAAACTTCATCTCTTTACAGGACACTAACCTGCCACAGTATTAGACACACAGAGGTAATGACAGAGATGTGTTTTCTTTCATACAAGGCATTCTGCAGCATATACACTGAGATAAATATTAATGATAGAGGACAAAATTAACTAACAAAGCTAACTAACACACTTTTTTGAATCAAAGTCCAAGACATGTCTCAGTAACTATTTATTAGCACCAATTTATAACTACATCTTAATTGGCCTTAATCGTCCTAAACACTTAATTCATAATGAAAAAAATGTATATTAAGAATGATTCAGACTTAGTAACTTAATTCATGGGTTAGAGTTAAAAGTTAGGGTTAGGATATTAATTAAAAGTAGTTACTAAGCCTGAATCTTAATAAACCATTTGATCATTATGAATTATTACAAAGTATTTGAAATACATAAGGCTGCTAAATGTGTCATGCTTAGTGTAGCTGTGATACATTTTCCAACAAAAAATGTTGCAACTTTGAATATTAACTACAATTGCAAGGTAATTAAGTTTAAGTAGGCCTGCTTTAAAATAAAAAATGAAAATGAATTATACAATTTCAGGTTCATAAAGGATGTAAAATCAAAAATAGTCTCTCTCTTTAGTTCATAAATTGCATCAAGAGGAAATAATATGTGCAAAATTGTGTAAAAGTTTTCTAAAATGTGCAAGATCACGTCACTTATTGAAGCTTATGGAAAGAAAAAAAAAAACTTGAAACGCAGTTCTTACCTTTGTTGAAGAATAAAGACAGATGAAGCCCAGATGATATAAATATTGTCCAAAAACATTCTTAAAGGGTCAAAAACACGAGTAAAGCGAAGAGAACAAAAGTGCAGAGAACTTTTGCTGGTTCCCTGGTGGACTTGAGCGGGCGTTGCGCGTCTTTCCTCCCGCCTCTCGCCTCTTCACTCCGGGCAGGTGAACCACTGGAGGCTGCGCTGCTCCGGATGACACCGCTACTGCTGATGCCGCTTCTGATTATGATTAAAAACCCACACACAAGTTTTTTCTTCTTCTTTTTTCTTTCCTCTGGGTTGTGTTTGTGTGACTACAGCTCGATCTCTCTTCATAGCCATATGCACATGCTTGACAAATTACAGGAAGAATATTTAAAGAGACAGCGTCGTTAATTCAGAATGTGTCCTTCTCCATCCCTCTGTAAGATACTTGCAGAATATTTTAATAAATAAATATATCACTATACATATATTTTATGCATATGAATTCTCATTTATTTATCTTATCTAACTTGCTGTCTCCATTTCAGAAACAATAGCGTAATGTTTTCATTCACATACTGAGTGACCAGTTAAGTCAAGCTTTTTATTTACTACATTTATAATTAACATATTGATGGAATAAAACAAAACACAAAACAATATTAGAAGTGTGCAACATAGACTGTATTTATATAGTGCAATCAGTTGTAAACCAATTTTAATACCAATTGCTGTTTTGAAAAAAAGATTTATTATCCTTTTGCAGTGTTATTTTGTTTGCTGTTGGCCAGTCTTTCTGGTCTAATTATTCCATCCTCAGACTGCCAGATAAATTGTGAGAGGAATGGAGAAAGCCTGTTTATTCTTCCATGCAAAAGTTGGCAGAGGGAGGCAGCAATGCAGCCATTTACTCATGTAAAATTAATGTCACATACAGAGAAGGGAGGTTATGGCGGCACGTGCTTGGCCCCACACTTGTGAGACCCTGTTGGAGACCACTCTGTCAAATAAGATCAGTAATGTGTGAATATACAAACTATGAACACCACTAATAACATGAGGCTCACTGTAGGGTAAGGTTTCTGCTTGCTTGAGCTTCTCCTCATCTGTAGAGCGGAAGTAGGCCAAATTGTGATAAATGTTTAGTTGAGAACAAAAACATTTTTCTATACTGACAATGCAACGCAAAAATGCACAATTATGATGACATACACCCACTGAATGATTAAACAGCAGACTTAAATTTAAAAATACACTTTATTGCAGAATTGTACATGGCTAGCTGGTTGGCCCAAGCAGAAAATAATTCATGCTGAACATATTCAGAGGAGGACACATTCACACAATGAAAAAAGCAAAACCAAAGGCGGATACAATGAGATGAAACATTTGACAAATAAAACATATGGTGCTGCAGCAAATAGAAATTTCAAAAATAAGAAAATACTTTAGCGACATGAAATAATTTACAATGATTCTTAAATGTTGATCAGCCTTTACAGTAAGTGCTTTTCTCAGTCCTCATGAATGTTGAATAGCTTGGCCACTTCGTTCAAGTCTGCATGCTCCTCCCCATCCTTGATTATCTACAGAAACAGGTGAAACCGCATTAGCTTCATTTATAATAAGAGGTAAAACGCAACAGGCTCCTTGAAAATAAGACACTGAAATTCATATGACAGTTTAGACAATTCACCCACTACTTCCTTATCATTAACATAACTCTATTTAAGATGTTTCAAAATATTTTACCACATTTTTGCTTTTTTTGTACAACTTCCTGGTTGTACATGGGTGTCAACTGTTATAATTAGACAAGAAAAATGGCACCATCTATTTGGTATACATTCGTCCCTGCGATTTAGGTGGAACTTTCAGTATTGACCATAGACTGTATAAAAAAGTGG